>JZKD02S2233884.1:1150440-1192392 GCA_000966675.3 Picea glauca
ATCAAGCCTCTGAAGGAATATGGAGTAAAGTCTGGCAACCCTTTCTCTGGCCCAAGATCTCCCTTTTTCTTTGGTTAACAGCTCAAAACCGCATCCTTACTTGGGATAATCTCATTAAGAAGGGCTTCACTGGCCCTTCCAAATGCCCCCTTTGCCAACAAAATGAGGAAACCCTGGAACACCTTCTCAACAATTGTCACTACAGTCAGCAAATCTGGGACTGGGGAGCTTAGGCTATGCGCCGCTCCCAGCGAATTCGTGGCAGCATCAAGGACACTCTGGCCAATTGGGGAACTTCCCCCTTTCACAACCCAATTCTCCAGCGTATCTGGCAGCTGCTCCCGGGCTTCTCCCTCTGGGCGATCTGGAAGGAAAGGAATCATAGAATTTTCAACTCCAAACCTTCCCCTTCAACCAACACATGGGAAAAAATAAAAGGCTTTATCCATGAAACCATTCTCAGTAACTCATGGCTTCAAGATGACAGCCATTGCAAGCCTAAGGATAATCTCATTCTGGAAGGATGGAATCTACATCTATGAATCCAGACACAGGGGAATACCTTCAGGAGGCATGACAACAGTCCAACGGCTTGGACCCCTCCCCCATCTGGCTTTATTAAGCTCAACTTCTATGGGGCCTCCAGGGGAAACCCTGGACCAGCTGGTTTCGGCGCAGTCCTCAGGAACAACATGGGCGAGATTACTCACATGACTGCTGGTTTCTTGGGTGAAAACATGAACAATGTGGCGAAGATCACTAGTCTATTAAGAGGCCTCCAAATAGCGACTCAGCACCTTTGCCTCTGGCTGATCATTGAAGGAGACTCACAAGTAATAATTGAACTCATTTTGAAAATCCTTCATGGTCAATCTCCAGGTCGAATATCCCCCAGTTGGAGACTCTCCGGACTCTTGGAGGATTTTGAGGGCCTCATCCACCCCAACTTGACCCTCATCCCAGTTCATGTGAAACGAGCAGCTAACAGGGTTGTTGATCACCTGGAAAACGTAGGAATTGACTCAAAGGAGAATCCTATATACTGGCAGGCCTACGTTTCAGAAGAAACAGACCTCTCTACACATTGCAAAGAACTTGCTGGTAGAGACTTCCCTGCCCCGGATGGGGTGACACGCGACAGAGTGGACATGCCACCCGGACTCGCACTTAGCGCTGAATTTATAGCTGATGGCCGCCACCCTCCTCTACGCATTAACGTTGATGGACGACCATAGCATAGGGCAGGCGATGGAGTTACTCCTCCCTCACGCGACAATTAACCCATCACTCGCACATGAATTCATTGTTGATATGGATGGACGGAGGATCCGGCAGTTTGATTATGGTTTTTATGTTGAGTCCGAGCTGCGGAGGAAGGCTCCTGGTGTGGCAGTGACAGTGTTTCTTACCAGGGCTGGTGGCTTCTATCTACATTCTGGAAAGTTTAGTCAAGGCTGGTGGCTTCTCTGTAGGTCTCAACAGGGCTGGCTTGCCTGCACTCAACATTCGCAGTCGCTCTTGATTATTCACCCATTATTTGCTCACCTGGCTGGCTTCTTTCCTAACTCGGCTCTGCATTTGATTGGCATCTGCTCAGTTATAATGGTCAAGAGGCAAGGAAAACCTTGACGGGGTTCTGCCTGTGAGGCTCTCAAAGCGCAGCGACGCCGGAAGGAGGAGCTTGAACGAGCCTTGGCTCTGGCCTCTTCCATGCTTAGGAAGAAGGCTCGGGTTGAGAGGAGGGCGAGGCTTAACACCATCATTGAAAAAGACGCTGGCTGTAGTAGGATTGAGAAGGAGACCGAGCATGCGGATTTGTTTCCAGGCTATGTGGTGGAGGAGGACCTGTCAATTGGGGACTTTCCATGGGACGAGAAGCCAAAATCCATGGAGACGCTCAGCAGGCAGAATGACAAGAGCACTCCGACTATGGACGACGACCTTCCTGGCTGCGTGGTGGAAGAAATTCCATGGATGGATGACCTGCTAGCCATAGAAGCCGAGAAGCTGGAGCAGGCAGAGAAGGGAACGGTTCTGAGGAAGCTTGTGGTTGGCACTGACGATGTGGCGGATCAGAAGGCAACTCCTCCTAGTGGCCTGGGTGGCGGAAAGCATGGTCCTCTCTTCAGCGATGAACACCTGGCCTTGGTGTTCGAGCTCCGTAGCCACATTGCGGACTTGGAACACAGGGCCCTTATCATGGGCCAGCGTATTGATTTGCTCCTCGATGCGCTCTCCGGGACCCCAGCTCAGCGCAAGTGTCCCCTGTGAATGCAGACTTTCACTATCTCGGTGGGAACTGATGGGAGCGACACGTCACCGGGTGATTAGGCTCCTTGTTTTCTAGGTTTTTTTTTTAGTCTTTATGAACAATTGCTATAGGTCTCTCTGGACTGCTGGCATCTATCCTGGTTTCCTACGGGCAGGACAGATGTCTCTTTGCTTAATATTTTATTGTATAACTGCTAGATGTTTCCCAATAATGCTGGTTTCCGGTTACCGGCAACATTTTTTGGTGACTGTAGCCATGAGGTTGCTTTTTGTGTCAAAGTTTTGAGTTAATATAATATAGCAGGTACTACACCTTTTTTATTTAAAAAAAAAAATCTTGATTAAAATTTAATTAAAAACTTCTCACTTCAGAGTTTGGATATTCGTCATCCATCATATTCTGAAATATCGAAGTCTCAACTTCCAAAATACCTCAAACATTAAGCAGGGTTAATTAAAACTACAAAATAATTATTCGATGATTAATCACTTCGTGGTTTCGGGTTTCGAGAATTCTATCTCGAGCTACTGTCAAAATCTCAAATTCTAAAAACTTGAAAAAACTTAAAATTAAACATGATTAATTAATGTTTTAAACAAGATTATCTCACAATTAATTTTTTGTGAATTCGCGATTCGGGAAATTTCAAATCTTTTCATCCAAGTCCCCGATCGTGAACCACCAATATCAATGGCATTAATCACAGATCAATGACAATGATTTCAATGTAGATTTCATATCGCTGCCTATATTTTATCATTAAGGTAAATAAATGTATTTTCAGTAAAGGTATTCGCAAATCAATACGCTCAAGGTGAATAAGGATATTGGATTTTGAATTTCATTTTCTTTCTCACAGAATAGGAAGTTTTAACCAAATGAGAAGCTCACGCGTTCCCCTGTAATAGGTAACACAATTCTGATTTCTCTAATATCATGGCACCATGAAAAATGGATAAAGAAGTTGGGGAAAGCATAAATCCGAACAAAAATGTTATGTTAGACACCTCACTGAGAACCATAGATACCGTAAAATCCTAGACACAAGTGTTCGATATTCTACAACACGAGCTAATAAATTTCCAAGAGGATTCAGGCGACAAAGTGATTGAAACCCATGCAACTAAGCTCAGGGATATAGCTTAGTCAGAGTTGCACAAAATATCCATGCAGTCGAGGCTCATTCCATATAATGACATGATAGGATGGGCCTTGGAAAACATTGACATTTCAACGAGGAGTATCTACAATTCATAGAAGGTTGTTGTTGGGTCTTTTTGACCGAAGCATATACAAGTAATGTATAAATTGTCCCCCATTTTTAAATACAATTACACCGCTGCATTCATAATGGATTTTGAAAAACAAGAGTGCACATAAAATGGAAAAAACTACCCTGATTTAATCAAGGACTTGTGGGGACACCCTCAGAAATACAGAGCAGACACTCATGGCATATATGCCACAACATCATTAGACACCCATATGATTTATGTGGCTATGATGTTATGTAGACTTTTTGGGAAGAAGAGCTCCACTCACTTCCTGTTGGCATGGGTACCAATCATGCATGAAGTGGCATAGGGATACTCTTTCAACTAGGCCAAGATATTATCAGATAACCTAGCTAAGGAAATCACAGAGTACCAGTCGATGAAGTCAAAAGGGAAATATTCCCCTTTATATATGTTAGTATACATCATGGATTCCATTTGTTTTATGACTCCTTTCCCTCTGATGAGATGGATATGGACCCCGACCATCTCCAGGCCTATCCATTTCTATCACTCCAAGTTGTGGGAGGATAAATCTAGATATTTCTTCTAGGAAATATGTCATTATGTAGTGGTGTCGATTCATATCACCCTATACGGTTTCCCACCTCCCAGTATTTCAAATAGAATCATGGCCAACTTGGGAAAAATAGTAGACTGGTATATCTAGTAAAACGTTTCCTACATCAGGGTTTTTGGGTGCTCGATTCCCCCCCATGCTCTCCCAAAGTTTTTACCAGATTGGATGGTATGCTGAGAAGTGGTGTATCAAACCGTGATAGGGGGAATCAACAAAGAGTTAAAAGAGACATAGAAAAATGTATGGCCAACCTTCCCTATTCAGGTTGGCATGTTTTTTGTTGTTAGATTTCGTCCATTTGAAAGTAGAGGTTGCAACTCTAGAAGACGTCAAGTTAGTCTATATTGAGTTTAAAGACACGATCCACAAAAGATAGTGGAAACTCACCTAGATTAGTACAAATTAAAGAAGTATGTGCATAATATTTCCCCGTAGGATGAAATATTCAGGGGAGCTAAGTCATATGAGGAAGTATTGAGCAGATTCCAAACTCTATCTCTAGATCAACTAGCTAGTTTCTACAATTTTCAAAAGCACGGAAAGAATAGTTTTCCAAAGGAATTATAGGGAGAACCAATAACACCTTTGTATACACAGGAAGATACACTTCAAGGTTTGGAGGCAGGAAGTTCTGCCAAACAGAGTTCTGAGGAAAATACAAAGAACGTCGAAGTATCAATACAAGAAGTGGAGACTTCATTATCAAACCCACCAGGTACTCAAACAAAACTTCATCTTGAATATTTTCTAAAAAAGGGACAGGATACGTCGTCGTCTAGACTAGATAAAATGGCTACCAACATAGTAGAGCAACAAATGTCCAGAGATATAGGTAGCCACATTATTTAATCAACACCTTTACAGTCAAGTTGAGGAAATCCCAATTCCAAAGTCATATTTATAGATGATCTTACTTCGATTTCAGCCAAGGAAATGCCTCCTTTGGACTTGTTTTTCAATAAGAAGAGAAGGGGCATATTTAAAAGAGAAACACATCAAAATGATGGTACAACAGTCAAAAGGAAAAATTTGTTGTATGATGGATAGGGTCTAGATGATACTTAATTCACAAGGGAAATGGCATGCTCATTAGGTTCCTTTGCCACGACCAACCAATGTTCAGTAGAAAATCTAACAGAGCAGTTGAAACAAAGAAATTTATCGGTAAGGTAGTTGCAAGACCAGATGATGACCATGGAGCATAATGTGAGAAATAAAATGAACAAGGAGTTTGAACAAGTTAGAGCCTATGACAGACATTAGATCCATCAACTAAAAGAAAATCTTGATGAGCTCTATCAAAATTCACAAGAAAATAGAGGATTATTCACTCAATAGGAAGAATTTATCAAGAAACTACAAGCCAAGATAGACTTGGCTGAAGGTACAACAGTAAAGATGGCAAATTTTCAGGATCAAGCACTAGAATTACATGTAAAGATAGAATCGTCCCAACAGGATCTCTTTACAAAAGTGGAAGGCATCCAAAATTATTACCAGGTAGTGGACCTTTCTCTGAAGAAAATTTACATTAAAGAAAGAGAATCCCTTGCATCTTGGGCCAAGTTCTAGGAGGCTATATTACTAGTAACAAACGATTATGTATCGTAGGTTCCTCAACTGTCTCTTTCTAAGAAAACTAGAGGTGACATAATTTTGAAGGATTGGGAAACAAACCTAGCCGAAAGAAAGAGATTGGCCATACAAGTAAACGAAGCTTGCCTGGAAGTAGTATATTCACTAGAAAAAGGGCTACTGAATGTTGAAGGAAATAATATATTTGAATCCCTGGGACAAATCGACATAGAAAAGAACCAACATAATTCTAGGAGAAGCAAAGAAGAAGCCATGACAACCATCCAACAAATGAACCAAATTGGTATTATCCAAATAAACAAATGGATAGTAAACTCAAGATTTTAGTTACAGGCCACATATTTGGGTGCAAATAAGATACAGGAAAGGTTTCCCTGGGTAGAAAAGAAGCTATACATTTTTTAAGAAAATGAAGCAACTAATCCTTCTGGGTTGGTGGTACAACTAGTGAGTATATGCATCTAATGTGTCAAATATGGGAAAGCCAACACATTTAGAAACAAGTAAGAAAACATGTACATACTACTCATACAAGTCAATATCAAATTCCAACTATTTCCAAGCTAAAGGAGGAGGAGAAGAAACGTATTTGCTAGCAGTTGAAGAGACAGAGGAGAAGGCTAATGAAACTTTTCGTTTTTTTAAATGTTATAATATTATCCAAAAAATATTTTCTATTCTTAATTATGAGAACTCCAACCATTTTGAGTTGAGACCATTTTGTATAAATACATAGATTAAAGACTTATTATTGGTTGATTCTTGTCGATTGTAATAGAGAAAACTCTCCTTATAGAGTATTAATACAAGTGCAAACATAGATTCCAAGTTTTGTTCAAATCTGGGTTATGTTTCTTTTGTCTTCCATTTCTCAACATTTCTTTATGTATTCCTTGATAAACGTTTGGTTTCAATTTAGTACACCAACTACTGTAATCTTATTGTATTAGTAATTTATTAAGTAAGCAACTTTTCCTCTGCATTTACTATGAGTAAATCAAGACCTGCTTGTTGTGTGGGTTACTGCATTTTATGATTTATTCAAGGTTACACTATCTATCTTCCTCTACTACAACAAGGTGAGACCCTTTTGTAATTGATGCCTCATTTTGTTTTACAGTTTTGTATTTTTCTCTTACATCATTCAATATTTTGATTTTGACTCAGACACTAAATACGACCTCTGTGTTGCTACACTGTTAATCTCATTAAGTAATTTTTCTCATATAACTGAGGTAGAAAAAGAACTTTTAAACACACTCTCATAAACTTTCTTGATGCCTAAAATTATCCTTTGAGCCTTAAGTTTAATCTCAAGACCAACACCTTGGAAACATATATTGATTCTTGATGGTTTCCTTGTTTAATTGATGATAGTCAATGTAGAGTCTCCACGACCCATCCTTCTTCCATACGAACATAACATGCACACTCCATGGTGACACACTTGGACGTATAAGTCCTAGGTCCAACAACTCCTTCAGTTTCATTTTCAACTCATGTAAATCTGGGGTCAGCATCCGATAAGGCGTTCTTGCTATCGGTTCAGTTCTTGGTTTTAGGTCGATGGTAAATTCCAATTCCCTCTCTAGTGACATCCCAGGTAAATCCTCAGGGAAGACATCCGCAAACTCTTGCACCACCAGAAGGTTTTGTAACCCTTCCACTACTCCCTTTGTGTTTAACGCAAGGATCACATAAATCTTACATCCCTTCCACATGCTCCTTCGTAGTTGCAAGGAAGAGATGAACCTCAGGGAGACTCCCTGGTTCTGACCTACAATCACCTGTCTCTATCCCTCATCATCGTCCAAGCTCAACCATTTCATCCTACAGTTAAGTATTTCCTCATGCAATTCCAACCAGTCCATATCGATCATGACGTCATAAGATCCTAAGATCGTGATGTACAAGTTGGCCCTTGTGACAAACTCTCCCAGGTTAAGGCTATAGCTCGTAACCTTCACTCCAACCTTTTGTTTGGCTCCCAAATCCATTTCTACAAAGCTAAACTCATCCTGTTCGACTGTCTTTAAATTAATTCTTTTCAGTGCTTCACCAGAAATAAAACTCTCTATAGCACCTAGATCAATCAAAAAACTAAGGGTCTAGTCAGCGATGGTACCTAATGTCTTGAGCATAGTTGACTAGTGCTCTTCCTGGCAGTTATTCACCATTTAATGAATCTGATGGGCCTTGACCAAATATCCCACGGTAGTGGGTCTAGCTGATCCAAATGATATGGTCCTCTCCACTAAGTAGTGACGCTGGTAATGTGGCTCTCCACATGTCCAACACCCTTTATTTGGTTCGATACTCCTGGTACATGAAGTAGAAGTTGATGGCCCATCGGCCTAGAACCTTGGTATGCTCTGATGAAAAGGCCTAAACTATTGCTTCTATGGTCAATGTTGTTGTTGGTGTTGTGGTCCTCAGTAAGGAATCTGTTGCTGAGGTGTAGTGAAGGTGGATACTCTTGGAGTACCTTCATACCCAGGTCCATGTGTAGCTAGTGTCTGATGTTGTTGCACACAAGATGATTCTTTTCCCATTGGTATCACTGGATTCCTTCTCTGGCCCCGCTGATAAGCTCCTCCTCTGCTATAAGGGCCTTCTGAACAACATCCTACAAGGTTTGAGGAACCAAAATCCTAACCTTTTAATGAATGCTGACATTAAGGCCAAATACTAACTTGTTGACCTTAACTTTCTCAATATTTAGGTGGGGATCATACCGAAGAATCTCCATGAAATGAGCCTCATACTTGGGCACCATATGGCCTCCCTATCGTAAGGCGTTGAAATCATTGAGTTGACACTCAATGAATTCCTCAGATAAATACCTCTCTCGGAACCGTTCCTCGAACAATTCCCATGACATGTCTTTGACTACCATGTTCAATTGCAGCAAGAGCATCTTCCACCATAGAAGAGTGCTCCCCTTCAGTTGAAATACCACCATGCAGACCTTCATGTTGGAGGTATAGTCGCAAAGTGAAAATCACATTTTCATATTCTCCAACCATGCCTCAGCAGTTGCGCCATCCGGCGCACCAAAGAACTTGGGAAATTTGACATTCTCGAGTTCATGGTGAAGGCTACTAGTACCGATCGGAGTGCACGGTGGACCCTGTTGTAACAAATATTATCAATCAGACGACACAGGTAGTAGACGCAGAAGATGAGGTTGGAATAGGTACAGAAAGCACCTCCTTCTCTATTAACAGATTGTCCTGTAGCCCAAAGGAGCTGGGAGATGATCAATTTACAAGGTTTTGGTGAAGGAATGGCAATGAAAATCATCCTGACTCGTCACAGCCAGCCGAAAAAGAAAATGATCAGCTGCTATGCTAATGTGGTCCTTCAATGTATAACATGCAAAATACCTCTTGCAACTTATCTACTTCATGGATTCCATTCAGAAGAATGTCAGAGGACAGACTGGTGCTTCATGTGTGAGCTTGAGAACCTTGTTTCAAAGATGAGGGGAGGAGAAAGTGCCTTATCACCTATCAGAATACTATCAGGGATACAAAAATTGGCAATCACCTTGGATATGGGAAACAGGAGGATGCTCATGAATTTTTAAGGCTTGATATTGATACCATGCAATCAATATTCCTTGACGAAGCTTGTGGAGAGAAAGTTAATCGAACCACACATTCGATAACTTTCATTCAATAGTTATTTGGTGGCTTTCTTCAATCAAAGGTGAAATGTAATAAGTGTCAATATGAATCTAATCGATATGAGCTTATAATGGATCTGGCAGTGGGGTACATGGAAGCATTGATTATTTGGAAGATGCACTTGACCAATTCACTAGTGTTGAATTATTGGATGGGGAAAATGAGTATAAATGCAATAGGTGCAAAAGCTATGTGAAAGCTCAAAAGCGGTTGACTGTGCATGAAGCCCCAAATGTTCTTACTATTGTTCTGAAGAGATTTCAGGCTGGAAAATTTGGCAAGCTCAACGAGATTGTTTCTTTCCCTGAAGTCTTGGACATGTTGCCATATATGAGTGGAATCAGTGACAAGCCACCATTATACAATCTGTATGCGTTGGTTGTTCATTTGGATGTGTTGAATGCTTCATTTTTCGGTCATTATATATGCTATGCAAAGGATTTGAAAGGGGCATGGTACAATATTGATGAAAGTAAGGTAATTCTAGTTGGCCTTGATGTGGTGATGTCTGAAGGAGCATACATGATTTTATACTCTAGGTCTTCACCAAGGCCACCAGTTGTTTTACATGATGAAATGACCGAAATCTGTAAAGAAGTACCTTTAAATCATTGTACATATGATGTTAAGCAATCATTGTCATCTAGTGGATACAACAAAGACAATGAAGCACATATATAACATTTTCCCTCACTTGAAATCCGCAGAGATTCCAATTCCCATGTAGATCAACCTGCTAGAGTAAGAGATTCGTATTATCATGCCATGGACCTGGACTCTAGTATTGCAAAAAGATCCAATGGTTATGGTTTTGGATGTGAAAGAATTTCCCAAATTACAAGGGACAAGAAGATAGACTCAGTTCCAAGAGAGTATAGAGATTCAACATCAAGTGATGTTGGACCTTTCTTCTGTGGCTCTGATGAAACTTCTTGCAGCACCAATAGTAATAGGGATTCAACTAGCACAGTGGATTTGGCTGAAACTGTGTTTGGGGACTCAAGATACATTGAATGCAGTAGTTTTAATGTGGCTGATGCTAGTGGCATTTCAAGTTCTAAGTCTTGCATGAGATCATCACCATGCCTTTCTGAAACATATTCATCCCTTGAAAATTATGCTCATTTCTCAGATCATTCTGTTCCAAATCAACCAATTGGAAATTTGAGGACTGATCAAGGATTTACTCTATCTAATCAAGATACATTTGATACTGATAGTTCACATTCCTTGCCTGTTGACAGTTCAAATAGCCTCATTCAGAAGCCATGGGTTCATTCTTTTGTTTTTGAATCATCTCACAGACATAGGGATATGTTAGATTGTAGTATCAGTGGCAGGCATAAAAGGCATAGGCCAAGGCTGTAGCAAAGGCTCAAAAGGAAGCTGAGAAAAAAAATAAAGGAACGTGAAAGAAAATCTAGGAAGAAGGCAACAACAACCTTGGTGTCAGGACCCGAAGTAGAAGAAAATGCTAAAGTGGAGACTGCAAGTGGTGCTAATCAATAGGAACCCACAATAAATGAAGATACAGTACAACTAAAAGACTATGAGACTAATGAAAATAAAAGGCAGAGGAAGACAGATTTTGTGATCAAAAAAGGAAATCCTGCATTCCCAAAGTCTGCATTTAAAAAGAAGAAATATTTTTCTAGTTTGACTTGGGCAGGCATGGTCGTTCCATTGCTTGCAGACGAGGCGATAATTATACACAAAATCCATGGGCACGCCGGGCCAACCAGCTTGAAATCTGATAAGAGAAGAGTAGAATACACCATAATGTCGGGGACTTCCATGTCATGCCCTCATGTGACGGGCATAACAACTCTTATACGCGCAGCGCACCCAGACTGGACACCCGCTACAATAAAATTGTCTCTCATGACATCTTTCGCACTATTTGATAATACTAAACACCTTATACAAGACTCCTTCACCAATCTGCCCGCCAACGCGTTTGCGATGGGCGCGGGCCATGTGAATCCTAGTGTTGCATTGAATCTTGGTCTCGTCTATGATGCATAATTTGATGACTACATTAGCTTTATGTGTAGCCTCAATTACACTAGAAGCCGAATTCATATTCTCACAAGGACGGTGAGCTCCTGCACCAATTTACACTCACAACAGCCTGGAGATCTGAATTATCCATCATCCTCCCTAGTGTTTAAGCCGCGTAATTCAGTTCATGTTACGAGGAGAAGTGTGATAAATGTTGGGGGAGCTCCGTCTGTGTATGAGATGGATGTTGAGAGTCCTCCAAACGTAAATATAATCGTGGAGCCGAGGACGCTGACCTTCAAAAAAGAAAAATGAGAAGGCAAGTTTTAAAGTGAGATTTGAAAGAAAAATAACATCTGATAAGAAATCCAGTGAGCACCATGAGTTCGGGCAGGTTTCCTGGAAATACGTTGAAGGTGTAACAAAGAAATCCCTGACCACTTGTCAAACAATTCAAAATGCCGGTAGAGCATCTGGCAGCCGCATAGACTTGTTGTTGGAATTCATTGACGCAGGCGATGGTGGAGACCAGGGGTACCTGAACGAGTTTTTGCCAGCGCACATCAATGTTAGTAACGACAAAGCATCTGACAGTCGCGAATTCCATGAAGGTGAACCGTTTCATATTCCTGGAATACAAAGAGTTTTCTTTTAGACTTTTCTTTTAAAAGACTGATTGATGTAAGGAGGCACGGGGGGCGCACTGGGGGAGAAACATCTTTGTAAGAGTGGTTCCTTTGTAATGCTGAGTTATTTTGTAAGCCAGATTGGAGAAATAAAGATGATGTATTTTCTTGAGACTGTGAGATTCATCAAGGTTGATTCTTTCAACATGTTCTTCTTCTTTTCAGCTGTGTTAAATCTGGTTGGATTTCATTTTATATGCTCCTTACCCACAGTTGATGTGTTGTCATTATCATAATGTTTATTTCCTCCTTATTCCATCAAGACTGTGTACAAATTTGTTTTCCTGTATCTTTGTTTCATTTTATCTTCCTAACTGATGTGCTCCGTTATACTTTAGTACGACCACTACTATAGCGAATGAATTTTGGTTTTCTGTAATTGTTTACTGTCCTTCCTCTGCACTAGCTATCAGCGAGTGTAAGACCAGTCTACACTTCCATAATTCTACATATATTCTCTGCTACATCGGCCTTTCCTTTCCTTTTTCTACTACCGCATCATGATTATCAAATCACTGAAAGATAGACTTACTTTGCCTCACTTTCCGCAAGTTATATGATCGCTGCTATTATCTCCTTTCCTCAATTTTCACTTGAATCCATGCCCAATGGACCATTTCCCTGGTTTAACCCCCAAAATCCAAAAATCCAAGACCATCATTTACCCATAAATCTGCCCACCATTTCACGCTTGCTAAAAATCATATTGTGACATTGTTCGAGAGATCCCTCTCAGGTTGGGGGGAGGGAAGATTCCAATCCAAAGTGGTTCGAGGTTGCCTCGGGGATTGATTTGCTGCAACCCTTTTCAGTTCCGAGTGTCAACATTTTTGCGTCATTGCCAGGAATTTCGAAGTTGATATCTATCCCTGGGAGGACGACATTTTCATATTCCTAAGGCCAGGATGAGAATCCGGTCATAGGAAAATATTGGTTGCACATGCTCTGGCGACTCCATTAAAAGTTTTCGATGGTGATTTCACTGGTGGGATAACTCAGAATTACATATTTCACGTTAAGGTCGCCCAATGGATGAAGGCACCTAGTCTATTGTTCTTGGCACTTTACAGGAAAGTACCATCCCTAGATGGAGCCTATGTTGTAACAGATGTTATCAATCATACGCCACAGGTAATAGGTGTAGAATATGAGGTTGGAATAGGTACAGAAAGAACCTCCTTCTCTATTAACAGATTGTCCTGTAGCCCAAAGGAGCTGGGAGATGATCAATTTACAAGGTTTTGGTGAAGCAATGGCAACGACAATCATCCTGACTCGTCACAGCCAACCAAAAAAGCAAACGATCAGCTGCTATGATAATGCGGTCCTTCAATGTCTAACATACACAAGACCTCTTGCAGCTTATCTACTTCATGGATTCCATTCAGAAGAATGTCAGAGGAAAGACTGGTGCTTCATGTGTGAGCTTGAGCACCTTGTTTCAAAGGTGAGGGGAAGAGAAAGTGCCTTATCACCTATCAGAATACTACCAGGGATACAAAAATTGGCAATCACCTTGGATATGAGAAACATGAGGACGCTCATAAATTTTTAAGGCTTGAGATTGATACCATGCAATCGATATTCCTTGACGAAGCTGGTGGAGAGAAAGTTAATCGAACTGCACATTCGATAACTTTCATTCAACAGTTATTTGGTGGCTATCTTCAATCAAAGGTGAAATGTAAGAAGTGCCAATATGAATCTAATCAATATGATCTCATAATGGATCTGACAGTGGAGGTACATGGAAGCATTGAGTCTTTGGAAAATGCACTTGACCAATTCACTGGTGTTGAATTATTGGATGGGGAAAATGAGTATAAATGCAATAGGTGCAAAAGCTATGTGAAAGATCAAAAGCGGTTGACTGTGCATGAAGCCCCAAATGTTCTTACTATTGTTCTAAAGAGATTTCAGACTGGAAAATTTGGCAAGCTCAATGAGATTGTTGATTTCCCTAAAGTCTTGGACATGTTTCCATATATGAGTGGAATCGGTGACAAGCCACCATTATACAATCTGTATGCGGTGGTTGTTCAATTGGACGTGCTGAATGCTTCATTTTTTGGTCATTATATATGCTACGTAAAGGATTTGAAAGGGGCATGGTACAAGATTGATGACAGTAAGGTAATTCTAGTTGGCCTTGATGTGGTGATGTTTGAAGGAGCATACATGCTTTTCTACTCTAGGTCTTCACCAAGGCCACAAGTTATTTTAAATGATGAAATGACCGAAAGATGTAAAGAAGTACCTTTAAATCATTGTACATATGATGTTGAGGAATCATTGTCATTTGGTGGATACAACAAAGACACTGAAGCACATATCAAACAGTTTCCCTCACTTGACATCTGGAGAGATTCCAGTGCCCATGTAGATCAACCTACTAGAGTAAGAGATTCGGATTATCATGCCATGGACTTGGACTCTAGTATTGCAAAAAGATCCAATGGTTATGGTTTTGGATGTGAAAGAATTTCCCAAATTACAAGGGACAAGAAGATAGACTCAGTTCCAAGAGAGTATAGAGATTCAACATCAAGTGATGTTGGACCTTTCTTCTGTGGCTCTGATGAAACTTCTTGCAGCACCAATAGTAATAGGGATTCAACTAGCACAGTGGATTTGGATGAAACTGTGTTTGGGGACTCAAGATACATTGAATGCAGTAGTTTTAATGTGGTTGATGCTAGTGGCATTTAAAGTTCTAAGTCTTGCATGAGTTCATCACCATGCCTTTCTGAAACATATTCAACCCTTGAAAATTATGCTCATTTCTCAGATAATTTTGTTCCAAATCAACCAATTGGAAATTTGAGGACTGATCAAGGATTTACTCTATCTAATCCAGATACATTTGATACTGATAGTTCACATTCTTTTCCTGCTGACAGTTCGAATAGCTTGTTTCAGAAGGCATGGGTTCATTCTTTTTTTTCTGAATCATCTCATAGACATAGGGATATGTTATATTGTAGTATCAGTGGCAGGTGGAAAAGGCACAGGCCAAGGTTGTAGCAAAGGCTCAAAAGGAAGCTGAGAAAACAAATAAAGGAACGTGAAAGAAAATCTAGGAAGAAGGAAACAACAACCTTGGTGTCAGGACATGAAGTAGAAGCAAATGTTGAAGTGGAGACTGCAAGTGGTGCTAACGAACAGGAACCCACAATAAATGAAGATACAGTACAACTAAAAGAATATGAGACTAATGAAAAGCAAAGGTAGAGGAAGACTACTTTTGCGATCAAAAAAGGAAAGCCTGCATTCCCAAAGTCTGCATTTAAAAAGAAGCAATATTTTTCTAGTTTTGCTTGGGCAGGCATGGTCGTTCCATTTCTTGCAGACGAGGCGATAATTATACAAAAATTCCATGGGCACGTCGGGCCAACCAGCCTGAAATCCGATAAGAGAAGAGTAGAATACAACATAATGTCAGGGACTTCCATGTCATTCCCTCATGTGATGGGCATAGCAGCTCTTATACGTGCAGTGCACCCGGACTGGACACCTATTGCAATAAAATCGTCTCTCATGACATCTTCCACGCTATTTGATAATACTAAACGCCTTATACAAGACTCCTTCACCAATCTACCCGCCAACGCATTTGCGATGGGCAGGGGTCATGTGAATCCTAGTGCTGCATTGAATACTGGTCTCGTCTATGATGCAAAATTTGATGACTACGTTAGCTTTCTATGTAGCCTCAATTACACAAGAAGCCAAATTCATATTCTCACAAGGACGACGAGCTCCTGCACCAATTTACACTCACAGCAGCCTAGAGATCTGAACTACCCATCATCCTTCGTGGTGTTTAAGCCGTGTAATTAAGTTCGTGTTATGAGGAGAAGTGTGATAAATGTTGGGGGAGATCTGTCTGTGTATGAGATGGTTGTTGAGAGTCCTCCAAACGTAAATATAATCGTGGAGCCAAGGATGTTGACCTTCAAAAAATAAAACTGAGAAGGCAAGTTTTAAAGTGAGATTTGAAAGAAAAATAGCATATGATAAGAAATCTAGCGGGCACCATGAGTTCGGGTAGGTTTCCTGGAAATACGTTGAAAGTGTAACGAAGAAATCCCTGACCACTTGTCAAATGATTCAAAACGTTCGCAGAGCATCTGGCAGCCACAGAGACCTGTTGCTGGAATTCATTGACGCAGGCGATGGCGGAGACCAGGGGTACATGAATGAGTTTTTTCCAGTGCACATCAATGTTAGTAACGACAAAGCATCTGGCAGTCATGAATTCCATGAAGGCGAACAGTTTCATATTCCCGGAATACAAAGAGTTTTATTTTAGACTTTTCTTTTAAAAGACTGATTGATGTAAGGAGGCACGGGGATTGCACTGGGGGAGAAACCTCTTTGTAAGAGGGGTTCCTTTGTAATGCTGAGGTATTTTGTAAGCTAGATTGGAGAAATAAAGATGATGTATTTGCTTGAGACTGTGAGATTCATCACGGTTGATTCTTTCAGCATGTTCTTCTTCTTTTCAGTTGTGTTAAATCTGTTTGGATTTCATTTTATATGCTCCTTACCCAAAGTTGATGTGTTTTCATTATCATAATGTTTATTTCTTCCTTATTCCGTCACGACTGTGTACAAATTTGTTTTCTTGTATCTTCGTTTCATTTTATCTTCCTAACTGACGTGCTTTGTTATACTTTAGTACGACCACTACTATAGCGAATGAATTTTGGTTTTCTGTAATTGTTTACTATCCTTCCTCTGCACCAGCTATCAACGGGTGTAAGACTAGTCTACACTTCCATAATTCTGCATATATTCTCTGCTACATCGTCCTTTCCTTTCCTTTTTCTGCTACCGCATCACGATTATCAAATCCCTGAAAGATAGACTTACTTTGCCTCACTTTCCGCAAGTTATATGATCACTGCTATTATCTCCTTTCCTCAGTTTTCACTTGACTCCCTTCCCAATGGACCATTTCCCTGGTTTAACCCACAAACTTCAAAAATCCAAGACCATCATTTACCCATAAATCTGCCCACCATTTCATGCTTGCTAAAAATCATATTGTGACATTGTTCGAGAGATCCCTCTCGGGTTGGGGGGAGGGAATCTTCCAATCCAAAGTGGTTCGAGGTTGCCTCAGGGATTGATTTGCTGCAACCCTTTTCAGTTCCGAGTGTCAACAGACCCTAAGGGGGTGTTAGTGCCCTGGCCTCATCTCTATCCAAATGATTAATTAGTGCCTCAAAAATCTGCTGAAAGGACCTCATCATCCCAACCACATCACCCATAACTATCTATCCCTTCCTGACAACCTATTCGTCTCCCTATGGGTTAAACCTCTTAGGTGTGGATGCTACTGGGGGCGTCACACCTCCTCCCCTAGCACCCCGTCGTGTGCCTCCACGACATCCTATAACCATGATTACCTGCATGAATACATGTAAATTTAGTTAGTGACATTATAATCAAATATATAATCAAGGAAACTATAGTGATCCCAAGTCGTGAGTCAAACCGACTCTGATACCATATCTAATGACCCTAGTCATTATGACAACATGTCATCCAAAACCCATGTTTTTTTTTTTAAGAAAGTAATAAATACCATACATCCAAAAATTGCAACATGACGACGAACAAAATGCATGCAATCACGCAACAAGGAACAAAATGACCTAGCATACTAGCACATCATGCAACGGGATGAAACATACGACATTCAATCATATGAAAAATAAAAATGACTACCCACCTGTCCTACCCTACAATGGTTAGGACCTCCAAGACACATAAGAAATATTCAAGCCCAGGTTCCCATCGATTTTGACCATTCAAGGTCTCAAGGATGGTGAATGTTTTGAGGAAAAAGGAGGTGTATACTTCCCTCCCGTCATACGCAAGATCACACCTACTAAGATAAAAGACAACATAAATCAATCCTGAAACAATAGCTTCAACGACCAGTAACTAGAACCTCTATGGAAAGAAAAACCAATCACATTAAGGCGTTACAGAACCAAGTACAAACATCAATTACAATGAAAATTACGCCCACATCGGGAAGCACAAGACTCTTGCTAGTTTATCATTTCCATCTATCAATCAGGGTGCGCAATGATCCCCTCATCAGGAATCATGCTTCCATCTGGAGATAGGTTTGATAGTAACCAAGGAGCCACATAACATATCTAAACCTTTAACCCAATAAAAATCCAATGCGTTAGGAGACCAAATTAACTTTCAATAATACACGAAGACTATACCTAATGACCCAATCAACAATTCAACAAGATGCAAGGTGACACCATTCAATATTTAAATTGTGCAACTAACCGAAGGATTTCTTGTTTTCTTACAAGGAAGTCACATGTGGTATAGAAACTATGACCAACCACCACTTCCAATTCAACATAAGGCACAAGGAACATAGTAACCATCTAGTGTAAGAACATGTAACCATTTAATCACACACAGTACATAGTAACAAATTAATTGTTAAACTATTAATCAATTTAGCTATTAATATATTAAACCATTAACCATTAAACTTGTGCCTAAGCCATTGAACTATTAACTAATAAACCATAAACCATAAACCATTTAATTGTTAAACTATTAATCAATTTAGCTATTAAACTATTAAACCCTCAACCATTAATCATGCGCAAAGACATTAAACTATTACACAAATAAACCATAAACCGTTTAACTATTAAACCATTGTGACTAAGTGAAAAATGAGTGGACTATTCTTGCGATGACACATTAATAAAATTAAACTGCTATTCAATTATGATTACAATAACATATATAATTCAACAAAAATCGACCTATGATAATCATGATGATATAAGTGGTCAGTGAACCAATCTATGAAATGACTCGATTTCACCCGTCATAAAGTTACCATGACATTATATTAATGATTTGCAATTAACTTACTAGGAATAAATCTGTTCTTGCATCAACCTTGCATAGCATTTAGAGATGACTATTTTACCTTGAAAACAACTGAACTAAATTATGAACATAATTTTTCTACAAGTTCACTGATTTAGTTTTGTATTCATAATTTATCTATTAAAATATAGACTAAGCTGTGGAATCTAATCAGTTAAGTAACTACTAAAATCATTATCAAAAGGAACTATGAAAACTGAAGCAACTATTAACAAAATTATAACGGTTATTAATGACGGAGTTCTGGTTGATTGTTAAGTTTGCAAATATAAGGGTACGATAGATGGTTAATCCTAGATGTAAACACCACAACAAAATTAAGAAATCAAACTGTGACACACAAAAAAGGGGAGCCACATAATACTCCAAAAATGCAGAAACTTCCCATGGAATCCGCCACTGCCAAAGCTCAGACTAAAAACGCACTACTCCATTCTAGACTCGCTTAGGATTGTAAAGGTAGGAATTAATCAACCCGCCAGTTGGCAACCTGCCAGAAGATTGTCATCAACAAGCACTTCATATCTGCTCTGTTGTAGTCTAACTGGTCGGCTCTCACCAGAGCAACCCGGGTTCGAGTCCTCGCAATGGAATTTGTTTATTTCTAAATTTTTTTTTTTGCAGTAACTGAAATAGTTTTACAGCAGGGAAAACGTTTCTCAATTGTTCTTATTATTGTAGTAAATGGTTGGATATTCTTGATTTGTTTGTCGTATCCTTTTCAATATATTTTGTATAATTACTAATTTAAATAGAAATTTGAACATATATAGCAATGATCATGAGCATTCATAGACAATTCTTTGTCAATATCAAACCTTAAAAATCCATAATTCCATTGTTCTTTGTCCAAAAATCCTAGTTACTACATACATCAAATGATTTGTCATACAAACTTTTCTTAACAAAAAAAAGGGCATCCAAAACTTCTCTGTGGACAAACAAAATAATGAAACAACACAAATTTATGAGCAAATTTCCTGCAGTTTTTAGCCAGTTGTTGTGGCTAGTATCCTCATCGGATGTTAATCATATAATCCATCTGATAGTGGTTGGGAGATGGGACCTTTCTACTACCTCATGTGAGGGATCATTATTCAACTTTTAATGAAAACAAAAGAACTAAAAACACAAAATCCAAGGCAAGGAGTGGTCAACATTACATAACAACTTACGAATAGATTCCACCTGATGTGCCATAATCAAAAATAGAAAAATATCATTTCAAGGGATAAAGAAAACACAGGAAGGGGATTAAAAAAAACTCAAACAAGGTTTGAGTTCGGGGCTCAATCTGGCCAAGAGAAAACTAGACAACAACTCTAGAATAAAAGATACACAGAGATAATAGGCAAAATCTAACATGTGCAACCATCATGTGAAACAAGAATAAGAGAGCATGTAGACACAATGGAATTGATACTAGTGGTTGCGCTAATGAAGTATCAACTCAACTTAAGGTATTGTTCTTATTGATAAACTCAAGGTTAATAAGGAATTCATAACTGAGTATAATGTCTACTATTAACATTTTATTGTATAGCATTCACAGTGCTCAATATAAGTTGACAAGGAATTCATATAAATGAACATTTTTTATTGAAAAATACGAGAATACTGAAACTAATTCATTGCCACAATTTCAATTCTAAGCTGGAAATAAAAATATTTGAATTACAATTCATCATTGTTGTCCCAAATCAATGTCAATCTTCGCCATATAGATATTCATGTACATAAAACTTAGACCAAAATTTTATTGTATTTTTAAACAAACAATAGCGCTTGCTTACTTGTAACCGACGACGAATAACCAAAAGTCACTATCCCATGCTTGCACCCCATTTGATTCCTACTTGCGCTCCATCCAAGTAGTATTTTCCAACCATTGAGACCTCATCGGTAACTCCCAACCAACTCTAGGGGTACTCTTATTCCCCGTAAGCCCCCCCCGGTCGAGTCGTAAAGGGGCCACACACACAATACCAGAGAATGCTAGCACTCAGCTCGCCTCGCAAGGTCGAGCTACGACTCGTTACCCGAGATGGGTATCCCAACTCCCACAAGAGAGAGTTCAGTCAAGATAAAATTTCGACAGCATAAAGTTACGCAAGCCATATGTGATCCATACTCCTCTCCATCCTTTTTATATAATTTATTAGTTATTAGTTTCCCAAACCCTCATTATATTCCTTTTTCATTTATTTAATTACGAAAAAACGCCCCCGTACACATGTCGCTCAATCCCCTAGTTGCACCAGAAAATCAATTTATTAAATAATTAAATTTTCCTATTTCCCTAACCCACCTAAAAATGTTCCTAAAAATTCTCCTTGGTGTCCCATTATTCCCTTACAATTATTAAATGACTTACGCCTTACTTAATTCCTAGTTGAGTGCATAAATAGAAATTTCCAAAGGACATATTCCTTACTAAGTTAGGCATTCCCCTTTTTCCTTAAGTTTCCCCTTTTCTTTAATTTTCCCTTTTTCTTTAAGTTTCCCTCTTTTTCTTTTTAACTAAAAATCATATTTAGCAAGTGTAGAAAACCAATTGTTTACCCTCTTAATAAATTTAATCCTCCATTATAATTTTTACTTTAATACTTAAAGTTTGAATTTCTTTACCCCCTTCTTGTTATATGTCTAATTATTGTTTTGTTCAGAGGTTCTACTTAGACCTAGGTTTTAAATTCACTAGGTTTGGCGACAATTCTTAAGGGAAAATTTGTTATTAAACTTACTCATCACATCATTCATTTTAAGGTCGACCAGGTCCTAAGGAGGCATATTTTTCTAGGCACTAGGTTTATTCACTTACCAGTTAAAATTGTGGCATGCCCTTCAATACACACTACGTGCTCCAAGGGTGCCACTTGCCTCTTTCCTTTTTATTTGCACGACGTTCCCTTTAAGACACACTACATGCTCCAAGGGTGCCACTCATCTCTTGACTAAATTTGGTAGACATCAAGCCCCTAGAATCAATACTCTGTCAAGTGATCTTGTGGGAGACTAAGGGCCTCTAAGGAATAAGGACCCTGCCTTATTGCATGCCCCTTGCAATAATCATGAGCAACTAGTACAGTCTACCCTCACGACATCACAAGCCTCTCGAACTAGGTAATCGTTAACCTATAATTCGAGCCAAGATGAGAGTGCTAGTAGGTTGTGGTAGGGATTCTACCACACCTCTCCTTCAATTTTTTTGGCTATCGTGCATGACCCCTTTACTCCAAATGTGATTCTGGTCAGCAAGTTATCGTCATCCTGCATCCATCAACAAATCATGTCAGTAATAACAATCAACATCATAATATCTAATCATATGTACATATGTCACATCAACAACATTCAAACACTAACAATCCACTCCCTAAATCGATCCGGAGTCCTAGGAGTTTCCTCGATGCCTCGACATCCTCAATGTATAGAGTCCTTCACACTTAGGAGAACCCAGTCAATAGCACCTGCCTATGTAAAAACAACAAAAATAACATATCATCAAATCCACAATGTCTCATAATAATAATAAAAGAGACCAATAGTATAATGACCCAGATCACTTGCACGCAAGTATCCTCAACAAATAATTCCATTCAGTGCACGCAAGAGCTAGATGTTACACACTTAGTCACATTTCAATACCTTTCACCATGGGTTGTATGTACCATCTAATTTGTGACACATGGAAGTCTCATAGGGCATTGGATCTTTTTCTCTTTGTACCATTATATCTATGACACATGGATGCATCTTTGAAAATGGTATCTCTCTCCTTTTAGGTCATCTAATCTATGACACATGGTGACCTCCTAACATGTAGGATGTCTCACCCTCTCGGTCATTCGATCTGTGACACATGGAGACCTCCTAGGTTGTTCGATCTGTAACACATGGAGACCTCCTGGGCTGTCATATCTCTCACCCTCTAAACCATCTGATATCTCAGTCTTGGTACTTAGTCATTTACTCATACTTAGACAATTCATCTTCCCAATACTCCTCCATTCTCACTATATTCGGGATGTCTTGACACTTAGTCGATTTTATATTCTTCATGGAACAATCGGTCTGTGGGACATGCTCTCATTCTTTACATACCTATGATTCTCCACTACTCCACAACATCTCAAAACTTAGTCATTTTTTCTACACTTCTTTGTCCATCCAATTCTTGGTACTTAATTGTTTTTCCTTTTGCGATTTTATGTCCCATACTTAGTCTTTTAAGTTCAACCATGGAAGCAGAGTTTTTCACACTACTTGAAAAGTGCGCTCTTGTTTATTCATTTGTTTGTATGTCATCCTACAGTTAGTCATATTTCAATATTTCACCATGGGTCACATGACTATTGCATTTCTTTGCACATACCTTTGATTCTGCTCCACTCCATGATGTCTTCGGGCTTAGTCATTTTTGAGTTCCCATCATATACCTCAAACATTTTTTTATATACTCTTGATTCTATGTCTCTTCATTATATTCACGATATCTTAATACTTATACATTTTTGAGATACCTCTTGTGCTGGTATGGTAGATCAGATGACTTCCATGTGGATGTGTTCTTTTGTACTAGATCATATGGAATCAACACATGTCCTCACACATGACACCATGTATGACATCTGCAGAGTTACTTGTTATATCATTGACATGTACTCCTTCTGATGTGGCATTCATATAATTGAACATGTGGCATTAACATGTCTTAGATGGCCCACCAAGTGTCGAACCTCAATCTTTGATCTTAACCATTGATTTTTGGAGATGAATGGTCAGGATCTAATCACATCAAAAGTAAATATTTTATGTAAGGTTCCATAGTTCTTCCATTCTCTTTCATTCAAACTAGGTAATAACTCCTTTACATTACAAACTCTTTGAACTTTGTTGTCCCAATGAATGTGGGATATATCTACTTTTCCATTTCTTTGATATTTTATATATTACTCTGCAATATATCTCTTCACCTCCTTAGCTTTGTATAGAATAAGCATCGAATGATGACCATTCTCTTTTCACAGTCTGCATTTTTTTTTTCATTTCTTCTTCTCTTTCAAATATCTATTCTTCTATTTCTTCGTATAAGGACTAATCTTTGTGCACAGAGTCTCATCGACTTTCACAGTTTTCACTTCCAATTTTATCTATTATTATTCTTTGATTTCTTTCATAGTCATGTTTTTGTACAAACATGTATCCATAATCTTCATACATTGAGTCTCATTGTCACATGGAGACTTACAATATACAATCTCCTTTTGACATCAATGACAACACATTTTCAACAAAATCCCCCTTTTTTATTGATGGAAACACAATCTAGGATTAAACTCTTCTAGTCTATGCAACCACATATCTCATTATTTTGTTCTCATGTAAGTTGACTTCTTCTTGCAAATCTCCCTTTTATGTTAATATCCTTGTTTCTATGTACTCTCCCCTTTTTACATCAATGGAAAGGAGATATTCATCTTTGTAGAAAGAAATATTTTATGTTGATCCCCCTATGCATGTGATCATCTCTCTTTCAGTATCTCCCCCTGAGTTGATGATCTTCCTGTAGTGATTTAGTGGTTGGAGGGCATAATGGACATCCCCATTTTTTGTCTAAGATACTTAAATACTTATCTAGGAATAGGTTTAACTAATCTATCTGCAATTTGTTCTTTTGTGCCAATATACTCCAGTTTCACATTTCATTTTGTGACTTGGTATTTGAGGAATTGATACTTGATTGGAAATGTTTTGTTTTTGAATGCATGAAGCGATTCATAGATATATTTATTTCACTGGTATTACCACATAGAATCGATATGGGTTGATAATATTCTACTTGAATGCATTTCAATGTTTATTTCATCTAAAGGACCCGTGTACAAGTTGTTGTTGTTGTAATGTACTCTTCTTCTATTGTGGATAGATAAATTGTTGATCGCTTCTTACTGAAACATGACACCAACCTATTACCAAGAAATAATGTTTCTCCACTAGTGTTTTTTATGTCACCCACATTGTTTTCCCTATCTACATCTGTGTAAGTTGTTAGAGTGAATTCTTTTCTTGTGGGATACCACAAACCAAGGGCAATGTTCCTTTCAAATATCTGAATATTCTTTTGACTTCATGTACATGTGTTTCCTTAGGTGCATCTTGAAATCTTCCAAATGGCCCTACTTCCTATATTATATCAGGCCTTTAGGCCATCGCATAAAGTAGGTTTCCTATCATTGATTGGTATAGGGTCTGATCAGTTTCCTTGTATTCATCTTCCTTTCTTAGCTTACAACCAATAACCATGGGTGTACTAATGGATTTACAGTCTTCCATTTCAAACTTGTTCAACATCTCTTCATGGTATTTGATCTGATAAATGAATATTCCTTTGCTTGTTTGAGTAATCTGTAGTCGCAAAAAGAATGATAATCCTCCAAGGATGGACATATTAAATTCCTTTTGCATTCTTTTGCAAAATTTTAGCTCGTTTCATAAATATTACTTCCAAAAATAATATCATTCACATGAACTAAAATGATCAAAATTTCTACATTATCTATTTTGATGTAAAGATTGTTATATGTTGTTCCTCTTTTGAAGCCTTGTTGTTGCAAGTACTTGTCAATTCTTGAGTGCCATGATATGGGGTATTTAATTAATCCATAAAGTGATTTCTTCAATTTGTAAACATATTCTTCATCTTCTGGCAATATGGATCCTTTAGGTTGTTATATGTACACTTCTTCCAATAAATCCCCATTCAGGAATGCTAACTTTATATCCATTTGATACACTTTAAAATTCTTGAATATTGCAAATGCCAAAAACATTCTAATGGATTTTATCCTTGCAACATGTGCAAATTTGTCTTCAAAGTCATTGCTTTCCACTTGAGCATACCCTTTACACACTATTCTTTCTTTATTTCTTACTATTTTTCAATTTTCATTCAAATTATTCTTGAATATACTTTTTACCAATCACATTTTTATCTTTGGGTATTGGGAGAAGTTCCCATCTTTCATTTTTCTCAATCTGATTTAACTATCATTCCATAGTATTCACCCAGTGTGGATCATTATAGGATTCTATAAATCATTTAAGTTCTACTTTGGACAATAAATATAGGTTCATCTATTCATAAATGTTTTCCAGTTTTCTCCTAGATTGAGACTTGGCATTTTTATCACCAAGAATTGACTTTTCTGAGTGTTTTTCTTGTACATATCTTAATGTATTTTTTTTTATATTTTCATTATGTTTCTTATTCTACTTCTTCTTCCTTTTATGGTTCTCCTTCTTCATCATATGTTTCTTCTTCTTCTTTGCTATAATCCATATCTTTTGTGTCCAGTCTATTCTTGTGTGGTAGTTCTTCATCTATTCTTACATTAACACTTTCAACAATTTTTTGCATTCTTTTGTTGTAACATCTATAGGCTTTGCTTCTTGAAGAATATCCAAGAAAAGTCCCTTCATATTCTCTTGAGTCAAACTTTCCTATATCCTCATCATATCATTTAATGTAACACTTGCTTCCAAAAATTCTGAAGTGTTTGATAGACGTTGGTCAACCTTTCCATAATTCACAGGGGGTCTTGTCACAATTAACTCTGATATTCCCTCTATTTAGAATGTAAAAAACTATGTAAACAAATCATCTCCATAATCTCTCTCATACTTTTCCTTCATTTAACATTTTCCTGGCGATTTTTGGTACATTTTTTTTTCCTTTCAACTACTCCATTTTGTTGAGGGGCTCTTGTAGTTGAATATTACCTTTTTATTCCTTGGATCTCATGGAATTATTCAAAATAATTAAATGTGAACTCACCCCCATTATCAAATATTAAGCATTTGATTTTAAGATTAGTCTCATTTTCAACTAAATATTTGAATGCTTTGAGTTTTTCAAATGCCTGAGATTTATTTTTGAGAAAGGTGACCCAAGTCATTCTTGTATAATCATCAATGAGAAACATAAAATAGATTTATCCTTGAAGGTGTTTTGTTCTTGATGGAACATAGAGATGTGTATACATAATTTCCAATGGCTTGGATGTTTCATATGCCTTTATCTTAAAATTCACCCTTGACATTTTTCCATGTTGAAATTGTTTGCAAATAGTACTTGTGGGTTTTGTGATATTTGGCATATCTCTTAGTACTTGATTGGTACTTATTTTTACCAAGTTGTCAAAGTTCATATGACCAATTCTTTTATGTCACATCCAACACAGCCAACTTTGATATATCCACCCCATGAAGCATTTTTCTCCATTAATTTCATCTAGAATGTATACATTGTTTGGAGTATTGATTGTTTTTGCAACCAACTTGCCTGAATTTTCTTTTCTAATATTACATTCTCAAGAGTAAAAGGTAATAATATGTCCTTGGTCACACATTTGGATTACACTAAGAATATTATTTTTCAATTTTTTAACACAGAGAATATTTTTAACTTTAGCTCTTCCATTATCAAGAATGATAGTGCCTTTTCCAATTATTTTTTATCTACCATTGTCTCCAAAGGTAGCACTACCCTCATTTTTATTCATGGTGATAAAATTTGTTCTATCGCCTTTCATGTGACTAGAGAACCCACTCTCAACAACCCACTTATCTTTAGTATTTTTTGCACGAAGTGTTGCTTACACAAACATGTATTTATATTTTTTTTGTTCCTAATTTATTTTCATGATTGTTCGGCCTTCATTTCCCTGAATTTTATTGAAGTTACTTCTACATATTTTTTCTATATGCCCAAAATTATTACAATTATAACATATTATGTTATAGTTCAACCAAGGGGAAAAATAATTATAATTTATTCTTGAGTATCCATGGGTGTCTCTGTTGTTGCTCCTTATAGGGTTGCTTCTTACATTTGTTCTAAAATCTAGTGTTTCTTTATGACCAAATCCATTACAGGAATAGAAATATCCAAAGAAAGAGTTTTGATACCTAGTTGTGTGATTCCATCTTGATGGGACAATCTTCCATATTTCATCCTTGTGAGGGGAATTTCTCTTTTGTGGAACATATGTTTCCTCCTTCGCGTTGTATTCAAATTTGATAAATATTTTGAGTGAATCATTGTACTTATTGGTTATCTCTTCATTTGACTATTTTGAAGAGGTTGATGCTTCTTCATTGGCAGTTTCCTTTCCTGTATTGTAGCCAAGACCAGTTTGTCAAATGTTGAACTTTGATGATTTATGATTTCATTCAAGGTTGTGTATATCTTTGCATACTTTATGTTAGTAGATGATATTTCCATCTCCCTTCTTTTATGGCACTAAATAATTCTTCTTCAAAGTCTACTTATTCCTCTTTTTTCGGATTGTCTTCTTCTATTGAAATGATGTTTCCATCTGTTTGTGTTTCTAGACCCATAAATATAATTTCATTTTTTTCACTGTCATTATCATATAAAGAGATATTGTCTTCATTGGTATATAGATTCTTCTTTTTTCATGCAGAACGTTTTCTTCTTTACAGTCTTCCCTTCGTTGTACTTCTTGAAACTAGAATCTTCTTTCAAATTTATATTTCCATTTTTTGCATAAGGGAATTTATGGGAAAAGTGTCCTATTTTTCCACAACTAAATAATTTGAAGGGGAGCTTACCTTTGTATATTCTTTTGATCTTCCCAACAAAGTTGTCTTATTCTTCATCTAGTTCACTATCCAAGCAATCACTTGTATTACGTTCTTTTATCTTCTTATGCTTTGAATCCTTGAAGGCTACTTCCTTTCTTGATTCCCTTGCTGCATTATCCTATTCTATCCTCATTTCATATTTAGTGAGGATTCCATGAAACTCTTCCATTTTCAACTTCTCTAGGTCATTCATTTGTTCTACAAAGTATATCTTGGGATTAAATTTTGAGGGAAGTGACCTAAGCACATTTTGCATAATGATGATTTATTTTATCTAGTATCCTAATCCTTTGATAGAGTTGACAACCTCATCCACACAAATAAGACCATTTGAAGTACTCTCTTCTTCATTCATCCCGAGGGTATCAAATTGTCCTCTACGAATCTGTAACTTTGATCTCTTGAACTTGTCTTCTCCTTCATAATGTTTTTGTAATTTTCCCAAAAATCTATTTTGTTGAGGCATGGTGCATGACTTTGGTATACACTGAATTTTTCAAACTGCAAAGAGTATAATTCTTGTCCTTGTAATTATTTTCATTGAGCCTCTTTACATCTGTATAAACAGGTGGATTTTTTGGAGCTATGTAACCATTATCTACTGCATTCCAAATTTCATACCCAAGTGACATCAAGTAGGTTTTCATTCTTGTCTTCCAGAAAAATTAATCTAATCCATCAAATTCTATAGCTTTGTTTGTGGAAACACCTTCTTGTTCATTCATTTGATCTGTAAGGATTCAACTTATAGTGGTTAGAATTTTCTTAAAGGAACCTTTCTCTGATACCAATTGTTGGAACATACTCTAATATTAAGAGGAGGGTGAATCAATATTAAATAGTTTTTACCACCTTTTATTTTTACCACTTTAATTATTCATTTTATGATCCAATGTAGAATAAACACCATATCATAGTACATAGATATCAATGTGGAAACCCAAATGGGAGAAAAACACACAACTTTATTTATAATAATTTGGTAGGAACCAACCTACTGTTATAATGCTTGCAGATACCAACCTGTGGGAGACACCAATATCCTTTACTAAGTACCAACTCAAAAACAATGTTTGTAGGCACTAAACTGCATGATACACCAATCTCCTTGATTGAACACCAACTTATCTCTTATTATATCTACCAACCCATAGTTGGGGAATTCGCAGAAACCAACCTACAGGAGAAATCAATCCCCTCAAGTTGTCAATAGTGTTAAATTAACTATTTTCTTCAATCCTTCACTTGAACAGGTTTGTTTCTTTGTCTCTATTGTTCTGACACTCTCCACCATATTACATTCTTCAAGAAATCAAATATTCCTTAGACCTTGCACCTCCCAACCATCCTCCCGCACTTGTTCTCCCTCATGAGAAACTTCAAAATATTCATTACATCTCTTCACACGCACACACTTAAACTTCACAAGATCTTGGATATTTATATAAAAAAAAATACACCCAAATAATTTTTCCACATATCCAAAGAATATGAGGTCATCTCTAGATCTCCACAAAACTAGGTTGCACTGGCCTATCCAAAACCCCTTCTTTTATATGCTTGATTTGTTGAAGAACACTCTCAACATACAACTACCATAGGATATGTTCCAAGATTCAATATCATCTATCGATTTTCTTCATTGTCACACAACACACCCTCAATGCTCAACAACCATCCAATATGTCCTTGATTTGATCTCGACCATTGAACTTCTTAAATATCTTCAAGAAAACACTATGAATCCATGATGCACAACCATTATATATTCTTATTGAATCAATTATGTCCATTGAGTCATTCACTACTCATAGAAATAGGAAATGTCACTATAATGCACAACAATCGTGTGATATCAACCTTGGATTAATCTTGACCATTGATCTCATTCACTATGGGTCTAAGACATATCTTTTAATACTTTTACGGCCTCCAAATAACACCCCCCAAGTTCCACCACACTCATTTTACACCCACACTAAGACACATTTCAAGACATCTCACTGTGGGTTATCTCGAACATTCGATTTGTGACAAGTGCCCTAGGGAAACATATATCTTTCTCTATGGAACATTAAATCTGTGACATGTGGTGGCTTCCTACACTATCATATCTATCTCCTTATAATTCATTTGATATGTTACACATGGTGACCTCATGAGTCATCGAATGTCTTACCCTCTGGGCCATTCAATCTATGACACATGGGGACCTCCTAGTATATCATATCTCTCACCCTCGAGGACATTTGATCTCTCGTTCTTGGTACTTAGTCATTTATTCATACTTACCCAATTCATCTTCTTAATATTCTGTCATGCTCACTATCTCCACGAAGTCTTGACACTTCTTCAATTTTATATTCTTGACAAAATCATGGGTCTATGAGATTTTCTGTCATTCTTTACATACCTATGATTCTCTGTTACTCTGCAACATCTCAACACTTAGTCATTTTTTTGATACTTCTTTGTCCATACAATTCTTGGTATTTAATTGTTTTTCCTTTTGAGATTTTATGTTCCATACTTAGTCTTTTGAGTTAAACCATTTAAGTGTATCTTGTCGCACTAATTTGAAAATTTCTCTCATGTCCATCCATTCATCCATCCATCATCCTTCACTTAGTCATATTTCAATATTTCATTGTGAGTCGTTATACTATTGCATTTATTTACACATACTTATGATTCTCCTCTGCTACGTGACATCTTGGGAATTAGTCATTTTTTAGTTCCCACTATGGACCTCAAACATTTCTTTATATACTCTCAATGTTTTGTCTCTTCATTATCTTTTTGATATCTTGATACTTAGATGTTTTCAGGATATATCCTGTCCTAATATGGAAGATGAGATGGTTTCCATGTGGATTTCTTATTTTGTATTGGATGATATGGAATCACCACATGTGTTGACATGTGGCAACATATGTGACATATGCATAGTTACCTATTATATTACTGACGTAGACTCCTTCTGATGTGGCATTCATCTAACTAAACATGTGGCGTTGAGGTAGCTTAACTAACCCACCAAGTGTCGAACCTTAATCTTTGATATTAACCATTGATTTATGGAAATGAACGGTCATGATCTAATCAATTCAAAGTTAATATTTTATGTAAGGTTCTATATTTCTTCCATTCACTTTCATTCAAACTAGGTAATAACAAATTTACATTATAAACTCTTTGAACTATATTGTCCCAACAAATGTGGGATATATCCACTTCGCCATTTCTTTGATCTTTTGTAGATTGCTCTGCAACAAATCTCTTCACCTCCTCAACTTTGTATATAATATGTATTGAATGATGAAAATTATATTTTTAAATTCTTCACTCTCAACTTCATTTATTCTTCTCTATCGAATATCCATTCTTCAATTTCTTCATATAGGGACTAATTTTCATGCATAAAGGCTCACGAACTTTCGTGGATTGCACTACCAGTTTTATCTATTCTCATTCATCGATTTATTTCATAGTCATGTTCGTGTATAAATACTTATCCATAATATTCATGCATTGAGGCTCATTGACACATGGAGAGATACAACAAACAGTCTCCTTTTGACATCAATGAAAACACATTTTCAACAAATGAATCATAGAATTAACATTTGTTAAAAAATTGACAACTTTAGAAGAAAGGTTATTGTCACCTAGGATGGATTTTTCATAAAGAAGGTATATTTCTTATAAAATATCAAATTGGTCTTACAAGAAGAAGAATAAATGTTAAGGAAAATCTAGATCTATTCTAGGTCACATTGCTTAGAAATTTAGCCAACTTAATCAAAATTATAGTAATGATAAAACAAAAATGGGAATACAAAAATGGTTATTTATCTTCAAATGCTCCACCAGAAGTTGTTATGGATACAATTTATGAATTGTGCAACACTATGCTATATAATAATGAAAGTATTATCATCAACAATCAATGGGAAGAAATGTTGAAGGAAAATGTGCAACAAAACACTAATTAAATTCCAAACATTGAACTATTCGCATAAGTTAATGATGATGATGACCTATAAAAAAATATATGAAACAATAATCCATGGGTATGATTATTCTCATTTATTTGATGACTTGGAGAAAAAAATCATAGAAATATATCCTTCTGAAGATTTCAAGCCGTTAGGTATTTTTCAGGATAGGTTCTCTAAAGAACTAAAACTTACAACACTATCCTATGCGTGTAGTTGGATTCATGACATTACCAATTGTTTCTCTTATCAATAAATATCACAATGGGATATTTTTCATGCTAGTAATGAATTTTCAACACATGTTGATCTGACATTTTCTTCAAATCAGTTTGAAATCTCATTAACCAAGTCTCAATCTCTATCTGGATATTTTTGTGCAAATGAGAGCTTACGGGAAATGAATTGCTTGAAAAATATGTCAAGTACATAAACAACCTTGAGAATGTATTAATGTCACCTATAACATTTATTTATCTTAAGAACACATGGAATTCACTTGATTATTTTTGAAATGTGAGAAAATATGTTTTTGCAATGATAAGATAACTTGGTCCTTCTACATTTTTCATCACATTCACTAGTGTAGAATGTATTTCAAAGACACTTTACAATGCATTGAAACAAACTAGAGATAAACATACATCTATAATTAAAAAATAAAACACTAAAGAAATATTGTCTGGTTGATCACGAGCAATCTTGTCATTTATAATCAATATTATAGACAATGAATATCAACATTTTAGAATTTTATTTCAAGAAACACTAATATATTTGGAGACATCATAGAATAATTCTTTACAATTGAATCCCAAAGTTGGAGAAACTAGGATATTTGAATACATCATAGAATAATTCTTTACAATTGAATTCCAAAGTTGGGGAAATTAACATGAGTAGGGTCTTCTTTGGATAAAAAGTGCACCAATTTAGAAACAATATTCAGATGGTGAAATTGTAAACTTTGTTGATAAATGTATATAATTAGATTTACAATACTCATTGACAATCTTATGAAGATTATAATCCATCATTATACCAAATCCTATAGGAAAAAAAAATCATATTGCATATTCAATTTATCTCTTCCTCCGATGGATAGAACAATGATTCTACATCCATTATACCAAGATGAAAATACTAAAAATGAAATATCCAAAGAACTATTTCAATTCCTACAGTAATGCAGTTACTTTAAAGGTACATCATTCAATACATTTTTGGTTTATTTGAAAATAACTAGAGACAAATACATTCTCCTTTTATTCTCTTCTCTTAGAAGCTATATGTTATTGATAAAAATAGATGTGTTTGAGATATGGATAAATGCATTTTCCATGAAAGTTCTAAAACTATGGTACAAAAAATTCATAGTTCATCTTAGTTTCCTTTGCTACAACCACATATTGAATTTCATACATGGAAAATATTCATAGAAAAATCATGATTAATTTCAATAAAATGAGACAAAATTGTTTCTCTAACAAGGACAACAAGCTTCAAACTATTCAAAAACTTGGAAATGCGTTACTTAATATGCACCATATATCTAGTCAGAAAGTTGTGCACATTGTGTTTCTTTTTCCTTTACATTCAAGCTCAATAAGAACCATATTTATAAACATTTCCCAATTTGAAAAAATGGCATCTATGTCAAAGAGACCAAAACTCTTGAAACAAGGGCCTAATTATTCTTAATACATTATATGTGCTACTATTGTTGACAAGTATATTGATACACCTCTTGAAATTAAAAACATATGCCTGGTTGAATGCATTTCTTTGTGTTCAAGCTCAAATTAAAATATGAAGAGAAGGAAACATCCATGTATAATATGATTCATTCAATACAACCAACAAAAAGACAAAGATAATTTATTCAGTGAAAAAATGATCTACTTACATAAAGACAATCAAAGAACATCTTAAAAATGTAATATGGAACATGGTCTAAAGAATACATGTAAAAAAAGAGTAATAATTCTTGTTGAACAAAAGTTTTTATCACAAGTGAGAAAAACATGGGGTGTTATTGACATAGCCTGTGAAAATCTTGCAATGATATTGAACAAATGTTTAGATTTGATTGTCTATTTGATTAGTAGACACATAGATTTGGACATGAGAAGTATGATATACAAAATAATTAAAGAATAAATTCAATTCTAGAAAAATTAAACATATGTGGAATATCATTGTTAATATCATCGTAAAACCATTTTCTTAATCACAAAGGACTATCCTCCTCCCCATGTCCTTTGTCATTCTTCATTCACTCACCCTTATATCTGCGGATCTTCACTTGCATTCCCTGATGACCAACCACAAGCTTATGGTGTCACCTATGTCTTCTCATCCCATGCAAAGTCACTTCTGCTCGTGGGCGATAATGGATCCCATTGTCGTCAATGGATTGTTGTTTAAACACTCATGGTTGTTGCAGAATTCTCTCATTTTCTTCTTTTGGTTCATCATATCACTCATCCTTCATCTAGGTTGGTGTTTCTCCTCTGTTATTTCCATCGACACCCTTCTCTCTTTCAGTCTCTTCTTAACTTGTTTTCTCGACGCCTGCTCGCCTTCTCTTCTCCTAAACCTTCGCACCAACATGTGGCAGAGATCAAGAGTACCATTCTCTTACCTAAATTTCATCTCAGAAGATCTTTGAGAGAAGTTTCGAGGACTCTGAACATACTATAGGAGGATGGAGGAGCGTACAGATGCACGACATTGAGAACTTCAACATGAAAATTAGGGGATACGTGAGGATTTGACAGGCCTTCAGACACAGTTGCAGCAATAGGAAATATGCCATAATCAAGAAATGGCGATAGTTTTAAGGGGAGTCAATAGAAACACAAGACAACTTTGGGTTGTCACCCAGCAATTGGAAAATCCATAGCAACCAGCGAACTCAGCCATCACTGGCGAGTCTCGACTCCCCTCTTCTTTTCACTCCATATCCAGTAATGAACATCATGTGGTTCCCACAGATCCAGGATTCACAAACTGCCACTATGTAGAAGAGAACCTAGACCACCACTATGTAGAGGATAATCCAGTGGAGGTGAATCTAGAAGATCGACCAACGGAACATAAGGAACATTCCAAGCAACCTCAAAACTATTAATCATGTCTTATATGAAATGTAAATTTTTGTTGTTGTTAAATGTGCATATCACCATTTTTTCATGGAATAACTAAAACTTATATGGACAAGCTGATATAGTTTTCTTAGACCTCCATTGACAATTAATATCCTTCGAAAGAAATGGAGGTTCTCACACCCTGCCACATGTATTTTTTGAAATTTTGTTGTTATGTTTTTAATATGAAAACCTCCAACCGTTTCTGTTAAAAAAAAACTTACAAAAAAAATTTAATAGATGAAAAAAACAACAACAAAAGAAGGCATTATCAGAAAAATTGACAACCCATACATACTTCTTCATTTTTTTTAATTGGAGGTGAAAACACAAGAAAAAGATTTACAACTAAAAAAATCTACCATGTCCTTTCGCATTGTTACAACAAGCCAATTCAAAATGATCCTCTCAAAAAAATGGAATCATTGTTGCATTTAATAGAAAAATTGAATATAATGTAGATGACATCAAAATCCACTCACAGCTACAGTTTCTTCTTAGCTCATAGATCATGCTTCTAATTAAATCTAGCACATTAGAATTTTTTACTAAATAATATTTTCATATTAGTGGTAAACATAATTAGAACATGTTGACAAACAAATACTAACATTGATTACTTGAAACAACATTTCTACAGTTTCCCACCAAATGATCCAATATTCTTGAACCTTTTTCCTAGAAACAAATATGTCGAACAACACAACTAAAAAATGTTATATCTTGTTGACACAAAGACATTGAAATAGAACAAACACTATGGAAACAAATATATATAGTGACAAGAAAATGAATTTTCCCTCTACAATAGTGATAAAATAAAACATGCCTTTTGAGATAATTGAAGGCAACTACACCATCTAAGATTGCCTACTAAATGGTGCATAAGGTACTTTAGGAAATACATAAAAGGTAATATTGATGTTGTGTAGTTTGAATTTCAAACACCATTATTTGGAATAGCTCAACGAGCTTCATTACATCATCTATTCACACCTAGTATTCATGAATACTCGACATGTATAATAAGAATAAGTAAACAAGTTCAGTCAATCACTGTAATATGTTTTCTTCCTCCAATTGGAATCTACATGGATGATACATAGATTGTAGGGCCTTACAATGTACAATCTATCATTTGATCCAACAATAATAAAAAAACATGGAATCATGTACACCGCACTCTCTCATGTTAAAAATGTTCAATCACTTTTCCTATTAATCAAATTAGAACAACAAAACATTGTTGTGTCAAAAAACATTGGCTTAAGGATGCAAATACTTCAGAGAAGTGGATATTTTCACCTTGCATATGGTTTGGACTCCATAATGGTCGAAAGAAATTTCTTAATATGATTTTTAAAAATAAGAAGCATGGCATTTGAACTTGAAAATATGGTAAATGACCATGACCTCATGCAAGACCATATATTATGTTTACAACAAACCCAAACAAACATGCTTTCAAAGGAAATTATACTTATAGGAGAATAAAGCTAGTTATCATTGTATCATCTTGATCCAGGAGGATATAAGGAATGCTCACAAAGTTTAAGGAGGATATGGAGCTCTCATAGAGATTCCAGGAGGTCTATAAAAGATACAAAAATAAACTATCTCAAATGATCGATAAAATGACATCAATGTGTAGATCTCTTCGTTATATTTCTAACGTCGAAAAAGACAAGTCAAATAGAGCTCATATCCAAACTTTATGAGGATTAAAAGTTTGGTCAAAAGTCAAAGTTTAAAGGGTGACACATGTCACCATTGCAAGGGTGACACATGGCATGACCATATAGATGACTTGGCCACATCCAAAGGTGCCACATGTAATGATTGTATATTGACTGGGAAGATGAGTTGGTAGTTGATTGGGAAAGGTACAATCTAGGTGGACAAGTCATATGTTGATACATGGAAAGGTTCAAGCAATACGAGACTACAATGCAACATCCCTTCATTGGCCTATATTTGTATGGTTATGTAAAATTATGGAGTCTATGGGGGTTTATCCAGTGACCTCCATAAACTCCCAAACACTAAACATAGCCCCCACTACCAATGTGCCATACAATGTGACTTAACATATGAATTGTGCAAATTATATTTAAATTTTCAATAGAATTTGAATGGGTTGAAAAAGGGTCGAGGGAATAAGCCCTCACCCCTTGGCCCTTGGTTTGTATACTATACCATGTAACAAACACCACATTCTGCTAAGGTCTAAAGGAAATATGCCATCATATGTGGTTTAAAACTATATAGTATATATAGTATATATATATCCATACACCAACAAAACATGTGAATATATGGTATTTGGTAGGGCTCAAACGCCGACTTACCATATATAAAATCCATGCCTTAACCACTAGGTCAAAAATCCTACTTTTTTGGGGATGCCTATATATTTATTTTTAACTTGACAAGATGTGTGGATGGAGGTTCAAGACCCTCGACCTATATATGGGTGCATATCCCAACACTTCACGAATTCCAAGGTCTACATGGATCCCAAGGTGGCACAATTTTCGATGTAGGACACTAATTTTGAGGTTGTACAAATGTCTCAATTTGCATGCAAATGAAGAGGCCAAGTATGGTTGTCTCGTAGAGCATTCCATGAGGTATATTATCCAAACATAGGCAACTATATACCTATTTTTCATGATTTTTTGCAAGGATCATGAATTTGAGGTATATTCTGTGATTTGAGGTTAGTTGTAAAAATATTATCTGAAATTTCCATTCATGAGCATTTAGAGCATTGTTTTTCCTGCCAAATAGGGTGTAATTGAGTCGGTTTGAAAATTGGTCAACGTTAAAGTGAAATTTCCCATAATTTCACAACGATTTCAATGGTGAACTTATTTTCTTGTTTTGAGTAACCAAATTAAAGAGAGTCCATTAAATTGGATTTTGTGAGGCCATATTGCAATGTAATTTGGTATTTTGAGATGATGGAGAACATTTATGCTATCTAAAGGGACTTTGAAGATGAGGTGATGTATGCCATATATATATATATATATATATATATATATATATATATATATATATATGTAATTTCAGTTCTTTTATTTTCTGATCTGTCATCTCATTATTCTTAAAATTATTCATCAGTATTAATGAAGTTTATGGAAAAATCAGCATATTCACACGTGTTTTTGAAAATGGTCAAGCAATCATTTATATTATGAATCTAGTCAGATTTTGATGTGTATTTAAGATTTATTTTTACATCTAAGGATTTTCGGATCAAGTTGGTATTAGAGCTAGTTTTGAAGTTTATTTGCAAGTGAATTCTTATGAGGTCCAAGTTCAAGCAAGGTGAAGGAACACTTGAATATTTTAATCCTAAAATTGGAAAAATATTTCAAAGGAAATAAATGACGCCTGAATAATTTATTTCTGAGGCTGATAAGGAATTCCGAACGATGTTACTTGAGATGAAAAATATGATTAAGGAGTTTTGGAAAGACTTAGAAATAATAAGAGAAACTCCTCATCAAAATAAAGGTGCTCCAGTTGAAATAATGGTAAAAGATGAAGAAGAAGGAGAAGGTGAAGAACCTTTAGAGCCTCCTTCATCCCCATCCCCATTATCATCACCATTATTGTCATAATCATCATCTTCTTCCAATGGAAGTAAAAAATATTTTCATAAGAGAAGAAGCGTTCTAAGAAGTATTCTCATTCTCATGATCTTCCTTTGTTAAAGCTATATGTAAAATTTGATTTGCCTACTTATGATGGAGATTTGAATGAAATGAACTTGGATAAATGGGTCAAACATATTGAAGTGTATTGTAGGGTACAAAACATTATATAGGACACTTCAAGGATAAAATTGGCTACTCTTCACCTAAGTGGCACAACTTTGATATGGTGGGAGAGTTAGACACATGTTGATCTTATTCAAAATGGTAAAATCATTTATTCATGGATTCAATTTACTGTTGCATTAATAAAGAAACTTTATCCATTAGATTATATCCAAACATCAATGAATTCTTGAAAACATTTACGACAAGGGAAAGGAAAAAAATTTCAAGCTTATACACAAGAATTTAAGAGGAAGGAATTATCTTTGGGAATTCCATTACATACTCCTGAAACTCTTCTAAAGTGTATTGGTGGTATGCACTTATATATTCACCATTATATATTGATGTTTAATCCTACTGAAATTGACAAAGTATCATTACAAGCTACACATATTGAAGCCAACAAAGGAAAACATGTTGTTGAGGATGTGTTAGAGGATCCACATGAATTTGAGGAGTAGTCGAAGGGAAAAGGGAAGAGTAAGAAGACAACTACAATGAAGAAGGATGAAAAGAACAAGCCTACATGTTCTCACCATGGGAAGAAAGGACACGATGAGAAACATTGTTGGAACTTGCATCTAGAGTTGAAACCAAAATGGGCTCAACCTAGAAAGGGTAATGAGAAGGCCATGACCATAGTTTAGGATCTTGGATCTGATTCTGACGATGAAACCCATGTTATATCTATGAGCATCAAAGGTAAATATTATGTTGCAAGTTTTATTTCATGCATTTATTATGCAAAATATAATGTAATCCATGATGGAAGGAAAATAAAATACCTGTTTCATTTACGAGTTATCTCAAAGAACACTAAGATTGATACACTTGTTGATAGTGGATCACACATGAATCTTATTTCATAACAAGTTGTTCATAATTTTAGATTAGAAACTAAGCCTCATCTGAGATAATATCCTTTGGGTTGGATTTGTGATAATGCTTAGGTATAGGTAACTAAGCAATGCAAGTTACAACTTATGATCACATCTAGTTTCCTTGATGAGGTAGAGTAAGACGTGGTTCCACTCGACATTTATGGGATGGTTTTGGGAAGTCCATACATGTACATGACATGAAGGTGATGTTATATAGGGAACATCACAAGTATCATATTTTCAAGGATGAGATTGAGTTCATTGTGAGAGCTAATCATATGGAGATGAATTTAACTTTTGTCACTACAATATGCATGCTAGCTAATGCTAGTATCCAGTATCAATATTTACATTCTACGGTTGAAAGGAGAACATGTCCTTTTGTTGAAGTTGTTCCTGTTAAGAAGGGAAGATATATTGATGGCTCATTCTCTTTTGCATGTGTATATTCATTTTTTTTCTTTAGTTTATTACTAATCAATAGAGTATGGTTGGCTACTGCAACAATGGATGTTGTAGTTTTTGAATTTAAGGGAAATGTTAACTTGGTCAACAATGTTGTTTCAGTATTCATTATTATTGTGATGATTCAAAAACTTGTTACCCCAATATGATGGATGGATGATACTAGACAAGTGAGGTGAAAGAATTCTCACTTCATTTTTGAATAATACATACTTTTGGAGGTCCAAAAGTTCTTTAGTTGGGAGTTTTGATCCAGGTGGATATAAGGAATGATCATAGAAGTCCATGGGGATTCAAAATGCTCACAGATATCCCATGGGTTCCACAAAAGATAAAAAATGTAAATGATCGAGAAAATGGCATCAATGCTTAGAGCTTGTCATTATATTTCCAACAGAAAGTCAAACGGAGCTCATACGAAAAAGTTATGAGTTGTCAAAGTTTGGTCAAAATTCAAAGTTAAAAGGGTGACACATGTCACCACTGCAAGGGTGATACATGGAGCAACCATACAGATGATGTGGCCACACCCATGGTGCCACGTGGACTGACTATATGTTGACTGGGAGAATGAGTTGGAAATTGACTGGGAAAGGTACAATCCAAGTGGAAAAGTCATATGTTGACACATGGCAAGGTTCAGCCAATAAGAGGCTACCTAATGGAAGCTTGCCATTGGCCTATATTGGTATGGTTATGTAAAATTATGGAGTGGATAGGAGTTGAACCCGTGACCTCCATAACATCCTAAAGATTAAACATAACTCCCACTAACAACACACCATACCATGTGAGTTAACATATTAATGGTGAAAATTATATTTAAATTTGTGATAGAATTTTAATGGGTGGAAAAAGGGTCAAGTGCCTAAGCCCTCAAACCTCGGCCCTTGGTTTGTATATTTTACCATGTA
>JZKD02S2233884.1:1192442-1203673 GCA_000966675.3 Picea glauca
AAACAATCCCTCTTATTTCGAGATGCCACTAAATTTAGCTTTAAGATGCCAAAATGTGCAGATGGAGGTTGGATACCCGTGACCTATATATGGGTGTGTATCTGAAAACTTCACACATTACCAAGTATGCATGGATCTCAAGGTGGCACAATTTCCAGTTCAGGACACAAATTTCAAGCTCGTATGGATGTATTGATTTGCGTGCAAATGAAGAGGACACATATGGTTGTTGACCTTTGACCAATTTTTGAGGAAACATTGCTCAGGGTTGACCACCTTTTGGGACTTCGACAGGCTGATCGAAGATGGAGTTCCTAGGCGGAGCTGAGATCACATGATCTCACTTGATTTGTGGACCCAGGAAGGGGTTCATTAGGGTTTTGTATTAGGTTTTATGGGATGTCGTCCCATGGGTTTAACCATGATTAAGCCTTTTGGAAGCGAATGTAAAAGTATAAATAAGTGTAAGAATGTCATGTAGAGGGGTGTAAGTAGCTAAGTGCAAGAGGCAAGTAGTTTTGGCTTGATTAGTGCAACAAACTATGTATGTAAGGCTCTGTTCTTAGTAGAGGAGTTGGCTCTATGCCTTGACCTAATTTTTGGAAGGTGGATATGGTGCTTAGTGAGAAAATCACTTGTTCGGTGCGAAGCTTGGATATGTGGCTTAGTGCACAGGAGAAGAAGAATGTAAGATATTGGAGACTAATAAAGAAGAAGAAGGTATTGGTGGACATAGCCCCACACTTAGGTGAACCACATATATCATGTGTTGATAGTTTTCTTTGTGCTATGATATTTATGGTTAGTGCATTGATGGTTATGTATGATAGATAGATCTATGAATTCTTAGTGATTTATTTATGATGAATGTGCTATATCTAGTTTATGATGCTAAGTGAGATGTGTATTTTGTCAGTATTACTGTGCCTATTTATTCTTAGAAATTGTTCTACGATGTGAATAAAGATGATAAACTAATGCAGGTGGTTCTTAAGTAATATGAGAAGTAATTGTAATCACAGATTTGTGTCCCATCTTGTTTATAGACACCTGAGTCATGTAACCCCCCCTGCCTCTACCTTGAATGAGACTTCACAAGTGTTACTGAAAGGGCTGGTAGTTAGGGTTTTTTTGTTGTGTTGTTGAAGTTTTGAACCCTGGGTTTGCCCCTGTCCCAACAAATGGTTGGAACTAGGACTTGAAACTGTGATTGTTGGGAGCTAAATTAAAGAAAAGAGAATCTATGTGCGTAGATTTGTTGTTGTAGTGCATAGTGCTCTACTTGACTTGCGAAGCTTTGTGCCAAGAGAGTAATTTGTTCTGAAGAAAAGAGGTAAGATCTTGAAAGAGCTAAGGCTTTTCTCTTTGATAGAGTAAGATAAGTATAAAGTTTTGTTTTGAAAGCATGAGTATAGGTATGTTTGATAGATTTTGTCCTAGTCTAAAAGATAGGGTATAGTTAGAAGAAAGGGTTGATTTGAATAATTTTTATAGAAATAGATAAAGATACGTTATCCCTATGCATAGAAATAATTTTTGGACTAACAAGTGGATGCAAGAACCTAGAAATAATTTTTTCATATTGCAGGTCCGACACTGTGATCCTAGTATGAAGCACAGGAAAATTTGGGGAACTTACAAGAGGAAGAGAGGATTAACCCTATGTTATAAATGCAGAAGACCATGACATCTTGCTAAGGAACTCCCTTGTGCATTTCCTATTTGTAGTTGTTGTAAAGTTGTTGGTCATGAAGTTGAGGATTGTCCAAGAATTCTTTCTAAAGTAGAACAAATGAGCATGAGACAAGAAAATAAGAGCATGTTAAATATTCATCAAGGGAAATAATCATAGAAAGTTCAAACTCCATTAGAACATTTGAAATAAGTAATGGATGATCACAAAGATGTTTGTTTACCAGAGATCATGAAAGAAAAACAATGCATAGATACAAGAATAGGAGCCTTCAAAATAAAATGTGTTTTGGATGAAGAAACACAAGTGAATATTATGACAGAAAGAACTTGGGAAATTTTGGGAAAGCCTACTATAGTAACTTCACTGGGAAGGATAGTTTTATTCAAATGAAAGATGGTAACCATGTGTTGAAAAGTTACTAACATACCTGTTATCATCCATGGAACATCGACTCAAGAGGAATTTGAAGTCATTAAGTTTGCTGAGAACACAACCCCTTTCTCCCTTTTGCTAGGTAAGATGTGGATTGAGAAACATCATATCAGAATGAAAGAAGACGAAAAATATACAGAGAAGAAAAAGAAATAACTAAGGGATTTCATATCTAGAAAGATAGATCGATTGATAGAAGAACGATAAGTTGAGTCAAAGAAACATAAGGCAAGAGAATTAGGTGTCAAATTTGAAAGAACACAAGAAGGTTTGAAGGACCTAACCTTGCAAGAAGAAAGTATATCCATCCAGGAAGTGGTAAGGGAAGGGATATTAAGTTCGAACCCTTTGAGAACACCTTAGTAGTGTGAAGTTACTATGCTAGGAGAAGATAGGAATAAGAATGGAAAGAGAAATCCAGAAACAGTTAGAGAGACTCAGATCACAGGAAAAAAGGAAATGAATCTCAGTAAGAAGAAAGCCAAGTTGGAAAATCTACAAAAAGTTACAAAGAAAACTTCACAGGAGGCAGCCTTGTAGGCCTTGAACCTCGCTAAAACAACAAAACCATGCAGAATGGGACTTTGACCTGGCAAAGCTCTATAACCATTGGAGGTGCCCCGACAGTTAGAACGATGCTCCAGAACATATAGGAAGCACATTTATGGGTGAATAGACCGTTTTTGGGACATTGAGTCCATGCCACAATGGACAGATTCACATTAATAGAAGCATTCCTTCCTGTTAGAAAAATTTGTTACGATGCTTCCCATTGATCACTGCACCGGGACCACTTTTCGCCATCCGTGATTAACTGAGCTATCATATATTTTATTTGTATCGAACTGTGATTTCAGAACCTAAACCTCGACATCCGTTGTTTACTCCATCTGTCTATTCGCCTACCCCAACCTGTCCATCTAAAGAAAGAATCTTGGGTGAACACACTGAGTTAGAGAAGTCCATCGAAGAGGTCCTTAAGAAGTTTATGGCTAAAAGAGATATGTCTGAAGGTGTTCAGACATCGTTGACTAGGGGACTGAAGGCTTCCCCTTTGACTGCATGACATTCTAGCCTTGATATCCCCGCGACTGAGAAGTGAGGTAAGCATCACGACGATCTGGCTAATGTGAAGCAAATCCCATTGATCTTATCGGATTATATCCCAGCTTTGAATGGCACAGTTAACCAAAACAACATCCCATGGTACTATGATTACACTTTGATTACCGTGTACATCCTGAAGGGGATACGCATAGTTGGAAGCTAGTTGGGACAAATCCCATCCATAAAGAACAATCATTTCAATCTCGCCGACAAAAACAACTATGCCATGCTTGCACCTCATAGACACCTAATGAAGACAACTAGGAAGAAGCCTCACATAGTCTCCCAACCTTGGATTAAGGAGCTGGCGTAGTCCACGATACTAAATGTCATGAAGATTCCTCATTTTGGCCGACATCAGGACGTTAATGCTTGGGTTAAACTCCTCTTTTCTTTCTATCATGGTGGATACTTGTGGCTCGACATGTGGATTACTATGGATTCGACGTTGATCCACTTAATCACAGTATTGAGCATGTAGGGAATCGACCCTTAGCAGTTCTACCTAAGGAATACCTTAGATCACTTCCTCGCACAACACATCAAGGAGGCATACTACCAAGTTGATAAGGGAAAGAGAGGATACAAGGTAACCTCTATCCAGGACGGCATAGTCTGCCACACTTGCCAACTCATAGCTGGAAAGATTGTAAGAAAGAATATCGCCACGTAGGTCACCGAGTTGATGGTGGACCTCAGAGGAAAATGCGTGGAGGGAATGCAAATGAATTGAGAGAGTTATCTCGTCAACGATCTTGAGAAATACTACCACGAATTGAACGATCAAGGATACAAGTTCCACTTCAACTGACTACTCGTGCTGATTGCATTTGTTGCTTGGAAAATGCCAGAGGGAGAAAACTTTCCAAAACTTGAACCATCAGAGTGATTAACAGCTAGATTTTCCACCTTATGGTACACGAATGACATGTGAAGAAATGGAAGTCGAACACACTACTCCATGCCTACTATCAACAACTTAAGGTTTCCATTGAGTCATTTCCATGCATGACTCCACGCACCTTGCACCGATACATACCACTAATGAAGTTCCGCATAGACACACATTTTATTTATATCACTGTGCGCATAGATGACAGCAAGGAAGAGTTACAATCCTTTTATAAGTTGACTGACAAAGACATGGAGTAGATCACGAAGAAGTGGCCAGAGGATTTCCTTGCACCGATTGATGAAGCAGAACTCTTAGACCCTGACATCATAGGAAGCCCGTTGGTCACCCAGTTTGAGCATGGAGGACAATAAAGTGCGAAGAAGAAAATGAATAAGGAGGAAGTTCAGAACATAGAGACTGATGAAGAGGATAGTGCCTCAGAGGAATGTGCACCTGGCTCGCTTGTAGGAGGAGGAGGAGATGAATTAAATCAAGAAATAGGAGGGGAAGAAGGAGAAAATAAAGGTGAAGGTGAAGCTACACTACCGAAGGATCCTCCTACCTAGAAATAAACACCGAAGAAAAGGAAGGTTTCTCCACAGAAACCCTCAACAAGAAAGAAGACCCATTCCAGTAAGCCCCAGCTAGAGGCTATGCTCATAGAGGATGATATCGGTCTAGTCCACGGAGCGATGGAGGACGTTTCCGAAGATATATTGCAGAGATACAAAGAGAAGTATGTAAAGGTCGAGAAGGAGTTGAAGGAGATAATGGAAGGTATTCTTTCTCTTTGCGTAGTATCTATTGAGCCTTCCTCATCAGAGAGTGCACAGTTGGGGGATGAGCCAACCCAAATTCAAATACTTGTAGATGAAATAGAGGCTCAACTCCAGTGAGTCCAAGAGGATAAGGAGAAGGCTATAGAATCCCCGAAGAAAAAAAAAGAGGAATTCTTAGAAAAACTACGAGTTGCGAGGTACTATGCAACCTCTTATGAAAATGAGAGAGATGAGTTCTGGGAGATGCTCGAGGAAGACGAGGAGAAGATACAGAGGGAAAAGAACCAGCTATTGGAAGAGTAGACCGCATTCAGAGAAGTGGTGGGTAGAGCACTTCACTCTGTGGTAGGATTGGCACAAGAAGAGCATGAATCAGTTGAGGTTCAAGTGATGAAGCATGCTGACACCATCCAACAGCTTCAAGAAAGGGTAACAGAGTTGGAGATCCAAGTCGTACCAAGTACTCTACAGGAAGTGAAAAAAAAGAGGGAGGAAGTTGCTAAGAGCACATTCAAAAGGATCATATCACTCACCTCATAATGAAAACAACTGAGTGATAGAAGTGCGCAAACCTATGAATGCCTCACGGAAGATCCATAGCTTAGGAAGTTGGAAGTGCAGCTACACGAGGCGTAGCAGTAGGAAGTGGCAGTTCAGGTGAAAATGAAGTCACTCATTGCATTCAAGAGAATGAAGAGATCAAAAGAACAACACATGGCCTAGCAATAGATTACTGCCATCCAGGGTAGAGTAATGGAAGTCACACAGAGGCTACAACCGGTACAGGAGGAAGCATGAGCAGTGTTCGAAGAGATCGAAGGACAAGGTTCGCAACTGAACCAAGTGGTCATGACAAGGGAACGATGCCTAGAAAGTCCTATTACAAATAAAATGATCCAGGATTTCACTTAATAGGAATCTTAGGCGAAGCAACAAGTCAAGCAGCTCAATCCAAGCTCGAGGCCTTCGAAGAAACACTGATCTGAGTGACTTGGGATGATTCACATGTGAGTTTTGGGGGCCTATTGGCCCTCAACCAAGTTTTGAGTAAACGTTGGTCAGGTTTGACCACCTTTTGGGACTTCGACAGGCTCGTCGAAGATGGAGCGCCCAGGCGGAGCTGAGATCGCGGGATCTCACTTGATTTGTGGACTCAACAAGGGGTTTATTAGGGTTTTGTATTAGGGTTTATGGGATGTCGACCCATGGGTTTACCCATTATTAGGCCTTTTGTAAGCGAATGTAAAAGTATAAATAAGTGTAAGAATGTAATGTAGAGGGGTGTAAGTAGCTAAGTGCAAGAGGAAAGTAGTTTTGGGTTGCTTAGTGCAAAAGACTGTGTATGTAAGGCATTGTGCTTGGTAGAGGAGTTGGCTCTATGCCTTGACCTCATTTTAGGAAGGTGGATCTAGTGCTTAGTTCACAGATCACCTGTCCGATGTGAAGCTTGGCTATGTGGATTAGTGCATAGGATCAGAAGAATGCAAGAGATTGGAGACTAATAAAGAAGAAGAAGCCATTGGTGGACGTAGCCCCACACTGGGGTGAACCATGCATATCATGTGTTGATGGTTTGGTTTGTGCTATGATATTTATGCTTAGTGAATGGATGGTTATGTATGATAGATAGATCTATGAATTCTTAGTGCTTTATTTATGTTGAATGTGCTAGATCTACTTTATGTTGCTAAGTGTGATGTGTATTTTGTCAGTATTACTGTACCGATCTATTCTTAGGGTTTGTTATGCAATGTAAATAAAGATTATAGACTAATGCATGTGGTTATTAAGTACTCTATGAAGAAATTATAATCACAGATCTATGTCCCATCTTGGTTATAGACACCTAATTCTTGTAACCCCCCTACCTCTACCTTGATTGAGAATTTTCCTGCTTCGCAGGTGTTTTCGGAAGGGTCGGTAGTTAGGGTTTTGTTGGTGTATTGTTGAAGCGTTGAACCATGGGTCTTCCCCTGTGCCAACAATGGTTGTCTCGTAAAGAATGCCATGAGGTATATTGTCCAAACATAGACAATGTTATACTCATTTTTCATAATTTTTTACAAGGATCATGAATTTGAGTTCTATTTTTTTATTTGAGTTCTTTTGTAAAAATATTATCTAAAATTTCCATTAATGAACATTTAGTGCATTTTTTTGCATGCCAAAGAGGGTGTAATTGTGCCAATTTGGAAATTGGTTGACTTTATAGTCAAACTTCTTATCATTTCACAAGGATTTCAATGGTGAACTTATTTTATTTTTTTAAGTAACAAAATTAAAGAGAGTACATTAAATTGGCTTTTGTGAGCCCCTATTGTAATGTAATTTGGTCTTTTGAGATGATGGAGAAAAACTATACTATCTAAAGGATCTTTGAAGATGAAATTATATCTGCCATATCTATATGTAATTTGAGTTATTTTATTTTCTACCATGTCATCTCATTATTCTTAAAATTATTCATCAGTATTAATGAATTATATAGACAAGTAAGCATATTGTAACACTCTTTTTTTTCAAACATTAGATTCATATATAAGATATTATAATGAAATATTGTATTTACATTAATTACACACACACACACACACACACACACATATATATATATATAATTTCAATCATGAACATTACATAAACTTGTAATCTTGATAATAAGGACAACACACAATTAAGTCAATTTTAATCAATAACTCAATTTACATAGCTTCAACTTCAATGAGGTAGAGATTAAATTATTGATGTAGTGCCCCCACCTAAGCGAGGTCTATTGACCTCCCGATCAATGGATCTTCAAAATCTCAGTGATGGAGTAGCTCTTCAGGTCCCTACTGGAACCTCCACAAAACAAAACCACAGGTCCTTGCACGAAACTTCACCCACATGAACTACCGTCGGGTGCAAGCTTCATCTACGTGACCACTGGTTCTAACCACATGCCTATCAAAAAGGCGCTTCGTTATCTCAAACTTCGGGTGTTTTTCTACAAGTCATCCCCGACTCTCCCAATCCCCAAACTCTGATCTATGACTCTAGCCAGTGTTATCCCTGTTCCTTTGACCTCCGACAATGTGACCTTCATATATGACCCAGGTTCCAACTCCCACTCACTTCGGGACTTCACACTTCGTGAGGTCAAAATATTACTCACCTATTTTCACCCAAAACCCAAACTCTTCTACCCAATGAAAGGGATCAACGATCAAATCTACTCTCAGATCGATGACTCAAACTATTCCTCCTGAGCTTTGAAGTATTGAATGAATCCCAACTCTTATCTTCCTCGTGAGTCCATTGGATATAATGGCATGTGACTGTCAGTGCCTCTCTCCTCCAGGGATCTCTATCATCCATTGAGATTCTTCACATGTTTCCTTTGTCAAATTTTACGTCAGACCTCTTGAACTTGTTTTCCATGAGGTAACTTCGACCCTCATCCTTCCTTTTAACTCTTGACAAATATATCCTTCCTGAGCTTGATTCTCACTGCAAACTCAAGGATTCTCAAGAATCCTGCTCAGACGTCCTTGCGACCTTCGCGATAACCTCTAGCTATCTGTAAATTCCAACTCTGTGGACTCCTCGCAACAAACGTTCTTAAACCTCTCTCTCGGTTGGATAAGTCTAAGAATTAACTTGGCCTATGCACACCTTGAATGGATCTATGCTATCCTTTCACCTCTGTTGGTATAAGTTCCATGGCATCTCTCCTAAGATTTTTGAGGTGAACTCAGAACCTGTCAACACACTATTTTCGGACTTCCACTGCACTCCTTGCAAGAATTCTTAGGAAGAGAAACAATTGAGCCTTATACACCTCTCACAGACTCATACATTCAACATGAAGTTACATTCATGAGCATAAAAACACATGCATAACAGAGACTGTACATAAACTGTAAACATACCACTCAATTGATGCATACAACAACCATAATAAACCATTAAATTGGATCAAATCATTCTTATATTAATCCAAGTTATTTTGTACATGGTTTTCAACAACAACAACTTCTCTGTTCATAAAATCCTCTCTTCTCTCTTTTATCTATCAACTACAAATGATAATTATCTTACAACAATAATGTGAGAGAGTCCTCTTGAGTTTTTCCCTCTTACTACTCTAAGCTATGTTATCGAATTAAAGCCTATCAACTACTTAACATTTATTACAATAAAAATCCACAACAAACAGATAAGAGCGAATGCTCTAGATCTGTACTACAATTCCATAAATCATTAAAGAAAATACATCTTTCCTAGATATTACATTAATGTGCCAACTTTCAAAATTTAAAATTCTTTCAAAATGCACGTTGGTGTATCTAGTTGTCCTCCACTTGCGCTTTGTTGGTGATGCTCCTGCATCATACTCCTCTGGCTGAAAAATTCATGGACTCCTATCCATGAGTTCTTGCATTGTCTTTCCATGTTTCTGAATATCAACTTCTCTTTCCCAACTGGAATCCTTGATTGGGTGTCCTTTCCACCTTACCAAATATTCAAAATATGTTTTTCTTTGGGTCTTCTTGCTAACTCTTTGATCAATAATCTTCTCCATCTGCGGTCTTTCTGCCACAGGCATTTGATTTACCCACTCATTATCCTTCTGATCATTTATTCCTCCTGTTTCATCTTGTATGTAAGGATACATGCCTTCTACGTTGAATATTCATGATATGCCCACATCATCTAACAATTCTATCTCATAGGCATTTCCCACAAACTTCCATAAGATTTTAGACAGTCCTACTTTCTTCATTTTCAATTTTTTATATGTTCCCCTTGGGAACCTTTCTTTTCTGAGATGTGCCAAAACTAAATATCCCACTTCAAATTGAATCTCTCTCCAGTGTTGATCTACTCTACGCTTATATTCCTAGCTAGAACTCTGCAACCACTATTTGATCTTGCTATGGAGCTCCTCCATTTCTGCTACAAAATATTTTTCTCCAGCACTCCTGAACTCACCCTGCTCTAAGTCTCTCAACTCAGACACTCCTCTTGGATGAATTCCATATAGTATTTGGAATGGAATATTTCTTGTGCTCCTGTTAGGTGAATCATTGTATGCAAATTCTACTTGAGGAAGAATTTGATCCCACTGACTATGGTGTTCAGTGACCAAACTCCTCAAAAAATTCCCCAAAATTCGATTTACTACCTCAATCCATCCATCCGTCCGAGGGAGATATGTTGAGCTAAAGGATAAATCCATCCCTAGGTTCTTCCACAGTGTCCTCTAGAAACGACCAACAAATTTAGTATCCCTATCTGAAACAATACTCTTAGGCAATCTGTGAAGTCGAACAACTTCTTTGAAAAATAGGTTTGCAATGTGTGTTGCATCACTGCCTTTCTGGCATGGAATGAAATCTGCCATTTTGGAAAATCTATCGACTACCTCAAATATGGAATCACATCCTCTTTGTTCTATCGGTAGTCCCAGTACAAAATCTATGCATACCGCATCCCACAACCTCTCTGGTATTGACAATGGTTGATACAATCCAATATTATGTCTTTTCCCCTTTGCATGCTAGTAGATTCCACATCTGTTGACAAATTTCCTAACATCTGTCCTCATTTATGGCCAATAGTATGAACTTCTCAGTTGTGCAAATGTTTTTTCATGGCCCAAATGTCTAGCCAATCCCCCACTATGTTTTTCCTTCAAAAGTTTTCTTTCATAGAACACTTTAGAATACACAATTGATTTCCTTTGAATAACAATCCATCTTGAATCAAATATTCAATCCACTAGCTTCTATCTATTAGAATAGAATTATCACATGCTTCATAAGCGTCTTTGAAATCTGAATCATCTCTTTACATCTCCTTTAGGTGTTCAAAACCTAAGGTCTTTACTCGAAACTCCTGCAGAATCAAACATCTCTTGCTCAATGCATCAACAACCTTGTTAGCATTTCCATAAATGTGCTTTATAACAAAAGTAAAGTTCTACATAAACTCAACCCATTTTGCATGTCTCTGGTTCAGTTTTTCCTGTTTGGTTACAAAATGTAATGCTTTGTTGTCGATATACAAAACGAAATCCTTCGGAACCAAGTAATTCCTCCACTTCTTCAAGGCTTGAATTACCGCATAGAACTCTTTATCATATTTTTGGATTACTGAGAGGGGGGGTGAATCAGTAATAGAGAAATTTAATCCCTTTTAACCATATAATCCAAGTTCTATATAAATGAAGCATTATTATCCAATAACTGCAGAGTAAATAAGCAATGAACAAATGAACAATCATACACATACATAGTACACCAGTGTTTTACGTGGAAACCCAAATCGGGAAAAAACC
>JZKD02S2233884.1:1205040-1226676 GCA_000966675.3 Picea glauca
AAAACAATAATGAGTCATATTTACATAAAACACTATTGGGTCCATTACCCAAAACTTTGTGCTACGGGTCTTTCTTCAAGGGTTGACATCAATGACAACCAACCTTAATCAACACATACGTGGAGTATTTTCTTTTTGTCTCGTTCAACTTTTCCCTAAAATATGCAACTGGTATGTTGTCTTGACTCAAGACTTCTCCAATTGAAAATCCACTTGCGTCACATCTTACTTGAAATGTTTTTCTGAAATCTGGTAGGACCAGAACTGGTTGTCCAATTACCTTTTCCTTCAACAACTTGAAACTTTTCTCTGCTTCCTCTGTCCAGTGAAAATACTTATGTCTCTTCTTGACTAGATCCATCATTAGCGCACAAATCCCACTAAAATTCCTAATGAATTTCCTATAAAAAATGGCTAATCCATGGAAGCTTATGACTTCAAAGATATTCCTTGGTGATGTCCATTATTTGATTGCTTTTACCTTCTCCAAATCCATCTTCAATTCATTTGAAGAGATCACAAATCCCAAATAAATGAGTTATGTCTTCATGAAAGACGACTTCTTCAAATTTATCAACAACTTCTCCTAATGAAACCTCCTCATCACTGAAGTTAAATGTATCAAGTGTTCCTCCTCGGTCTTACTAAAGATTAGTATATCATCAAGATACAAAATTACAAACTCACCAATGAAATCCTTCAAGACTTCATTCATCAATCTCATAAAAGTACTCCGATCATTCGTCAAGCCAAATGGCATGACAAGACATTCATATAGTCATTCATTTGTTTTGAATGTTGTCTTCCATTCATCACCTTCCCTCATCGGTATCTAGTGATATCCACTCTTTAAATCAATTTTCGAAAAAAACTTTTCTCCACTCAAGAAATCTGTCAAGCCATCCATCCTGGGTAAAGGAAATATATACCTGATGTTGATTTTGTTTATATCCATCGATTCTGTACACATTCACCATCCACCATCCTTATTTGGACTTAGCACTGTTGATACAATGCATGGACTCAAGATTTCTCTAATCAACCCTTTTTCCATCAAATCCTAGACTTGCTTCTTAACCTCTTCATTCTCCTACGACGTCAACTTGTACACTTATTTGTTTGGAAAAATCGCTCCTGGTATAAGGTCGATGTGATGGATTATACTCTTGATGGGAAACAATGAATAAGGTAAATTGTCCACCACCATATCAACGAAATTCTCCAGCAGATCCTGAATTTCCTTAGGTAGATAATCTATCGAAGTATTAGTCAAGATGACTCTAGGTTTTCTCACTACAACAAACAACATCTCTTGATATTTCTTGAATTTATCCAGAGGTTCCTTCCCACTCATGAGAAGTATAGTATTTCTTGTTTCTCCTTTCACCTTCTTATCCTCAATTGGCAACAACGTATGAGTTCTACCATTCTTCTCTAAGGTATAGGTGTTCTTTCTTCCGTCATTAATAACATTTTTGTCATATTTCCAAGGCATCCCAAACAAAATATGATAGAAATTCATGGGAATTACGTCACATAAAATCTCATCTCTATAACCCCCTATCTTAAATTCAACTAAATATTTTTTAGTGACTATTCCCTGATGTCCTTTTTGAAACTACAAAACTTTGTACGGGCTTGGATGTGAAATTGTATCCAATTCCAACTTCTCCACCATCTCTATGGATACTAAATTATCTGTGCTTCCACTATCAACTATCACCTTCCATACCATGTCTTTTGTCTTGCAAGAAATCCTAATCAAATTGTTCCTCTGAACTAGATTTTCCATCTCCTTTTATGGCTTCAAGAGAATTTTCCTCATCATTATGGATATTCCACCTTTGGCATCTTCTTCCTCAACATTTCACCTTTGTGCTTCTGAAATGTGAGCTTCTCCTCCTCCTTCTCTCTTTCTCTCGGGGCATTCCCAAGATTTGTGTCCTATCTTCCCACAAACAAAACACTGTGTTTCTCCTCCTCTACCTCTTCCTCTTCCTCTTGCTCAAGGAAAAGTGTTTCTATCGGCATACTGTCTTCCTTGTGAACTTCCTCCCCTTTTTGGGTGGTTATGTGGTTTCTTTTCTTCATACTTGGGCTTATGTACTCTATCTTGGGAAATTACTTTGCCTCTGCTAAGACTTCTACCTCTGCCTCTTTGACCTTGCTTCATGGCCAATTTCTCTTCCTCTTTCAGAGAAACCTGATAATCATCTTCCAAATTTATAATCATCATCATACTCATCTCATCCTAAATCTCATATCTTAGGACATTCATATATCTGGAAACCTTTTCATCATTACTCTCACGATGACCAACTCTGATGTTTAACTTGTAAAACTCCTCTGTGTATTCCTTCACTTTCATCCCCTTTTGTCTCAAATTCTACACTCTTCTAAACAGATTGATTTGATAATCTATGGATATGAATTTGTCTTTCATCTTGGCTACCATTTTGTGCTAGCTTTTAATTCTTTGTTTTTATTTGCAATGCCCGTCATCCTTCATTTCATCCCACCACAATGTTGCATGCCCTTTCATTCTAGTGACAATGTGCTTAACTTTATTGTCTTCTCAGACATCCTCATAGTCAAAGTATTTATCTATAGCTTTGAACCAATCTAGTAGCTCCTAAATGTACAAGTTACCTTCATACATCAGGATGTCCAACTTTTCTCTGGCACCCATTCTTGCAACAACTTTTAGCAAATGCTCCTCTACAACATCTTCAACTACAACTTCTTTGACTCCTTCGTTCTTGCTTTCATCCTCACTGATATCTCCGGTATCAGGTGTTCATCTCTGTGTTGTCTCCATAACATCTAATCGAGCATGAAGTTCTCCCATCTCCCTTTCCATAGCTGGATCAGGCATAGTTCTCTCCAAACGTCTCCTTGGTGACATTGTCTCAAATCTTCTGCATAGAATTCAATTTAAAAACTGTCCTATTTCTTCTCTAGACAACAGAAAACAATAGTAGCAATCTCTGATGCCACCTGATGTAGTTCCCTGATCTCAACGGGGTCTGCTGATCTCCTGGTCAACGGATCTTCAAACTCTCAGAGATGGAGTAGCTATGTGGGTCCCTGCTGAAACCTCCACGAAACAAAACCACAGGTCCTTGCGTGAAAATTCACCCATGCGAACTACCATCGGGTGAAAGATTCCTCTACGTGACCACTAGTTGTGACCACACGCCTATCAAAAAGGTGCTTCAAGATATCAGACTTCGGGTGGTTTGCTGCGAGTCACCCCTGACTCTCCCGATCCCCGAACTCCAAACTAAGAGTTTAGTGAGTGCTAGCCTCATTCCTTTGACCTCTAACGATGTGACCTCCTGATATGACCTAGATTCCAACTCCCACTCACTTTGGGACTTCACACTTCATGAGGTCGAAAGACTACTCACCTCTTTTCTCCCTAAACCCAAACTCTTCTACCCAATGAAAGGGATCAACGGTCATATCTACTCTCAAATCGACGACTCAAAATATTCCTCTTCAGCTTTGAAGTATTGAATGACTCCCAACTCTTATCTTCCTCCTAACTCCACTGGATCTAATGGCGTGCGATTGTCAGTGCCTCTCTCCTCCAGGGATCTCTATCGTCCGTTGATATTTTTAATGGGTTTCCTCTGTCAAATTCTGCGTCAAACCTCCTAAACTTGTTTTCCACGAGGTGACTTCAACCCTCATCCTTCCTTTGAAATCTTGACAACTCTATCTTTCATGAGCTTGATTCTAACTACAAACTCAAGGATTTTTAAGAATATTTCTCGCACTTCCTTGCATCTTTTGCGATAACCTCTGTCTATCTGGAAATTCCAACTCTATGCACTCCTCGCAATAGAATTTATTCAATCTCTATCTCGATTGGATAATTCTAAGACTAAACTTGGCCCACGCACACCTTGCATGGATCTTTGTTATCCTTTCACCTCTGTTGGTATACATTCCACAGTATCTCTCCTGATCTTTCTGAGGTGAACTCAGAACCTATCGACGAACTCCTTGCGGACTTCCACTGCACTCCTTCCAGGAATTATTAGGAAGAGAAACAATTGAAACTCATACACCTCTCACAAACTCATACATTCAACGTGAAGTTACATTCACAAGCATAAAAACACATGCATAACATAGACTATACTCAAACTGTAAGCATACCATATAATTGATGCATACATCAACCATAATCCACCATAAAATTGGACCAAAGCATTCTTATATTAATCCAAGTGCTTCTATACATGGTTTTCAACATCAACAACTTCTTTGTTCATACAATCCCCTCTTCTCTCTTGTCTCTAGAAACTACAAATGAGAATTATATTACAACAATCATGCGAGAGAGTCCTATTGAATTTTTCCCTCCTACTACTCTAAGTTATCTAATCAAATTAATGTCTGACAATTACTTAACATTTATTACAATAAATATCCGCAATAGATAGATAAGAGCGAATGCTCTAGATCTGTACTACAATTCCCCAAATCATTAAAGCAAATAAATTTGTATCCAATTGTCCTCCACTTACGCTTTGTTAGCAATGCTCTTGCATCAATTATCCATAACCTTTAATAAATCCTTTATTGTTTTAAGAAGAACCCCTTTACTGGAAGTAAGTTTTATCTTCTAGTGGGTATGAGCAGTTCCTACAAACATTTTATAATTTCCTTTCTTGATTTATTTAGAATATTCAATTTTGGACGTTAGTTAATAATGGTAGCAAAAGGGTCATTATGCACACCAATCAAGAAGATGGGTATATTCATTATTAGTTCGTGCCTCCATCATGGACTATAGAATTTTCCTTGGCAGTTCAAATATTTTGACCATATATTAGTTCAATGACATTTATCCCTTTAACCAAAGTTTTTGGAAAATCAATATATTATTATATTTTTTTTAAATTAAAAAAGAATTTTGTAATTATTAAAAATTCATATTCAATATTTTTATAATTATTTATGATTCGCTAGTTTGGAGGCTCCATCATAAGGCTCTATGCAGTAGCTCATTCATCACGTTGCTCTGCATTCAATGCTATGAGTCTTCTCCTCACCGCCAAATGAAAGTATGCATGGTCCATTTTTGTTGGGCTCCAGGCTCCCGGATTGTTAGCAGGCACTTGCAAAAGCAAGAACAATCAAAGCAGTGTGAGAATGAAAGTCGTCGGAGAATGAAAGAAGCCTTACGATCGAACTAATATTGAAACCTAACAAGCCTGTGACTAAAATGAAATAGGTTTACACCCAATTGGGGATAGGGTATCGGATGGATAGGGTACCAGATGGATAAATGGTAGCAATGGCCCTACTTGTGAAAACTGCTTCTCCCCCTCTGAATATATTGGACGCTTTAGATGAGGTTGTTGAGTTTGACCCACGGTGTTAACAATGTATGGGTGTCCATCGAGCTCAAGCATTTTCCAATGAGTATTCTCCTCACTGCCTCACCTTTGAGGTTGCACGTCACCACTGCCTCACCATTGAGTCTACACCTTACCGCCTCACGACGAAAGCTAAGGGCAAGGAAATAAGGAAGGCCCGCCAACTAAACAAAGATACCAGATACCTTGAGAGGAGAGGAGATTCATGCTGGCCGAGAAGTATCAATTGTCGATTTCTATTGGGATCCAGGCTCCAAGGTTGCTAGCAGCATTGCAATGCATATCAGGTAAAAAAATATTTTGAGTAAACTTATTCAATGCAAGCTTATATGCAGAAGGCCTCACAAGGATATTCACTGCATGCTTCCTGTCAATTATCTTATGAATTTTATTCTTGTTCATGATCATGGAGGCCTTCATGTAATAATAATTTATCTCTATCTTTATCACATCATATAGTATCTTCTTTCCCATAATCTCCTTCACAAGGCACTTGTCTCTCTTCAATTGTGAAATATGATTTTTTATAAGAGCTTGGCTCTAAGAAGTCCCATGAGAAGTTAAGGCCAAAGATAGGTTGATTCTTTTCATTTTCTTTAGTAAATTCAATTCTCCCTTCTTATCTTTGCTCAGTCCATCGATTTTACAAAGGGACAATAACAACCTTCTCCTGTATATCCCTCTCAAAGCGCTTGTCATGAATCCTGAGATCAGATTCGATGATTAATAGAAAAAACAAATGCCAAGATGTTATATTATTGCACGGGAATAATTTGTGGGCATGATCTGTCCATATAAAATTTCATGATTTGTTCACAATCTGTTCATGGATGAAGTCAGGAAGAATATATATACAAGAAAAACAAAACATGGGAATGCTTATGATTTTACCAGATGATATCTGAGGACCGTTGCTTATCATTAATATTGAAAATCAAGAATGGAGATTACTGATCAACTTTGTAAACCCTAGCAATGATCAACTGTGTAAACCCTAACAATGCTGCAATTTTTTCTTCGCATTGCTTCAGATGCTCTGCACTGCAATTATGAATTGTCCCCAATCAATCACAGTTAGGAAACTATGCAGGAAAATAGAGAATAATATTTAAAAGCATTAGATTCAAGATTGTTGCATCTAAAATATTTCAAAAAGATTATAACCTTTTTCAACACCAGGTCCACGACCGCGTTCACTAGCTACCACTCGACACTGAATAATATTGACAACAAAATTACTAAACTAATTTCTAGTCAAAATGCCTACATAACAAATGTGTCATACATCTGTCAAACCGCCTACCTAAAATACACCCCCTTCAGGTCGAAACCGCTTATCTCTTAAACAACAAAAAGAGCATTTCTCCAGTTTTCAATGATGTCATGGAAGTACCTGCAACAATCGGCAGCACAATGCTCACCACGACAAGAGATGGGTTTTCCTTTCCAGGACAGGTTTTAACCCAAATTTTTGTGCATGAAGCTCAAAGCCACCATCGCTTCTACAGACGATGGACGGAGTATTGAATGGGGAATCGTTCTCTGGCATAGTCTTGTTGCATTGTGTCAATGCGTTAGACGGGTGGATTGCTCTCACCATCCCACGTTAAAAGAACAGGCTCTGACCTGAGCCTGTAGCTTTTGGAGAGCGTTCCACTCAAGGCATATTGGGAAGATGTATGAATGCTTTCATTTTGGAGGGTTCATTGATTTTGTCAGCTTAGATAAGATTTATTTTGATAAAGTTGGGTCTGAAAACAAACATGGATTTAGTTATACAAATTTTACATTGAAAATTTCATAGTTTATTTAATATATTTGATATTTAAATATAGCAATTGTATAATCATAAAATAAATACATGATTCACAGTTAATAATTTAGTTGATTTCAAATGGTTTTTATAATTTTTCTTTATAAAACTCATTTCAAACCAAAAACTTAATAATTTACTTGATTTCAAATGATTTTTATAAATTTTCTTTGATAAAAATCGATTTCAAAACAAAAAACTGAACTGAATCCAATTATTCTCTCATCATTGACTGATTCTCCTTTGGACCGGAAAAGGAAGATCTACACTAGAGGGATCCAAAAACCAAAACCATCTTCCAGAAATACTTAACTATCCCTATTTATTAATCAACATTAATAATTTAATTAAGATTAATAAATGGGAAAATGAAAATCAATTCTTCAGACAAGAATTTTATTTCATGAAAATGAGCACTCTACATCTACTGTCTTTCATTATGTTCAATTGAAATGTGAAAAATATAGAAAGGACAAGCAAGAATCAGGCTTTCAACATGAGGTGTAAGGTAGCAACAGAGCAGCAGGAGGTAAGTGTCCTGGGCGAGAGTACATGGGCATTGTGTCTTCGATCCCAACGAATTCCTACCACCCCACTTCTTGCGCACAAGACCCGCAACAAGTCACATCACACTCAATTTAGGTTAGATTGTGAGTGCCAGGCTAGTGTTTGATGGATGGACGATGATCATCGAGTATTGGAAGGTGTTGGAGATGCAGGATTGCAAAAAATTGTAATATATTCCCACCCTGCCATCATCAATTCACATAGAAAAATGTAGTAGATGCATTGGGATTTAAAAGCACAATGTTGAAGACACGGTCCCATTAATCATTTTGACAATTTTTGGTCTAAATGTCAGATTTATGGTTGTCAATTTCTGGAAGATCTGGTGTTATATTTGAGAGGATCCAAGCAACGGTATTGCTAGAATCTAGTCTATGGATACGTTCAGTTGCCATAGTTTCAAATTTCAAACAAGATACAGGCCAATTTTCAAAATTTCTCATTTATGAAGGTGTTTAAGAAAAAGTGAAGTGGCAGAGGCAGTGTTTGTGGAAATTGGAATATTTTGTTCCAAATTGTCATGAGCACACCAATTCACTATATATAACAATGGACTTATGGCTACCACTAACAACACTGAATCCTAAATAGGTCTGTGAAAAATCGATGTAGCTGAGATTCGAGTATATCCAATCTAGACCTAAACATCTCATTCAATTTTTTTTCCTTACACTTCACGTCAACTTGTCTTCACACTGCATCTTTTCCATCCTCACTTCAATCATTCAGCATTTTGATTTTTTCAAATAGAGACTAGCTGCTTTGCAGCTATTTCCCTTGTTTAAACATGAACTTATACCTACATTATTCAATAAATATGCATTGCTATTAAGATTGGGTCATGCTAGTTCATTCTTGATTTATTCTTTAAACAAAATAAATTTTATAATAACTTCTTCATTGCAAACTGAGAATTTAGAATCCAACAATTAAATCACTATACAATTTCTAGTGCAAAGCATTTAATTAACAATACTCATTATTTATGCATTTAAATAATAGCTAGTGGTCCTAACTAAATGGCTAATACCCAATCTTGCAGAACGCAATTTTCTAGATATTACTACAAGAGAAAGTACTAAAAGCTCCATTCACTACTAATTCATGCTATGTCAATACCCATGGTTTCTAATTAATGGAAGCGATGGACCATGAAACTTTCTTATAAACTCCTAAGGCATGGCCGAGACTTAAAAAATACGTCCTTCACTAGGTTCCACTTGTCTTGAACTCAATGATTACATCATTCCGTGTAAGTGATGTTATGGATTTCTTTGATTCCTTTCTTAAAGTTCACAAAAACTCTTGGATGGGGAATTTAAGTGTAAAAGTTTATATTGTTAACGATAAGTGGCGTTCTAAATTCCTCTCCCAAGTAAATATTAATTAATTCTATTATTGGAGTGTAACACTTAAACAAAACATGACACAATTTAGCCAGTCGTTAATGGAATCGAATCCAACCGCCAGATTAAGTGACGGGGAGGATTGTGGAGAAATTTTAACGATGAGGGAGTAAGAGTGATAGGGAGTACGTGGCGCCTCCAGCATGGTGGTAGAGATGGGAACCGTGACTTTGGTCTTCACTAACTAGTCCAGTTTAATTTCAATTCCTGAGCTCACTGGAAATCCTAAGAATCGTGACGTTAATAATCACTTCACACTACTTGAACTTCCTGTCTCTGTTAGTGAGGGTTACTCCCTCCTTTTTCAGGCAGAAGGATGGACAGAATCACTGCTTAAGGGAGTGTTGCTGGCGCAGACATAACTCTGCTTCAAATACACAAAAGAAACCATGGAGAGGGAGTAATTCCATTACAAATAGATAATTGTCTAAATAATATCGAAAAGTAGGAGTTCCTTAGGAACACACCAAAGACAAGGAGTTTCAAATAAAAGGTGGTTCGACGTATCTATGACGACCATCTATAATTGGTTCATCAAGATGACTAGTCTTAGGCTAAGGTTGACTGAATAAATAGGAGCCCATAAATTTACCAAAATTCCATGAGCGAGGCCTTTACATTTACTACCCAGATTTCCTTCCAACAGTGATCAAAATTATTATTAGATTGTAATTAATCTGGAGGATTTTATATTACGAAAACGAGAATCATGGATAGGAACATAAACACCACACAATTGATGACATGAAAGGATAGATAAATACCACTCAATAAAACTTACGAAGCCTAAAGTTACCAATAAAACACCAACCAACACACTATGAATTCGTCAACTGGAAACATTAAATAAATTTATTTTTCTTTTAAAAATAGATCGCATGATTAATACCGAGTACAATAACAGTCACAAACTAATTCTGTAACCAATCGGCTCGATTAACACACTGATTCTAACTTAACAGAGTTGGTACTCGCAATTTACATGTTGGACAAATTGTCATTCATGTGTTGTCATTGATGTCAATAGTATATCAGTTAGCAGAAGATTGTCAACAATCGATGTGATGAGAGGAGCGAATAGTATGAAGGTCAAAGCTCAGAAGGAAGAACGCACTGCACAGTATATCAGGTAGCAGAAGAAATTTGTGATTATTGTTGATCACGACAGGATCAACAATGTTCCTATGATAAAAACTCGGGAGTGTTAGCAATCTCAGAGATCAAAACTCTGAAGGAAAAATGTAGCCTCAACAACCGTCTGATCAAGAGGTTAACCATTGAAAGATCTTGACCATCGGATCTGCAAGCCATCAACGATAGGAATGAATTGCGGTGAGAGAAAGTAGAATTAAACCACTTACTAGTTACAAACCCACAATCTATTTAGATCGTCAGATCACACAACTTCAACGATCTACTACAATGGCTGATCCAACTAACGACCAATTTAAGTCATATTAAATCGTGATCGTCGGATGCCCAATCGCAAAATCTACGACAGCGATAGATTGCGGAGATTGAAAGGAAAAATAAATCATTCGTAAATTGTAGTTCTGCAATCATCGTCGACTGTTGATCTGCTTCGAGAATCTCAACAACCATCGGATCATCTCAAAGTGGAAGGACAAGATAAAGCTACAAGAGTTGCATTCCATAATAGATCGAACCATTGATCTAAAGAACCTGATCAACGAACTAAATTCACTTCGGGTATAAAGAAGCGAGGAACTTACGCCCCATCAGTTTGAGATTTGAAATACCCGGAGCCTGAAAATTCGAAGTGAATAAGGACCGTCGGATTTAGAGGACATACGAGGACTCTTGGATCATGATTGTTAGCCAATAGACCACGTCAACAAGGTCGCATGGGAGATCCATGTCAGCAAACCTCGTCATCAAGTACACATGGCATAATCAGACACTGACAAGTGTCAAGTTGATTCAGCATTTCAAGTACGTGAAAATAACGAATATGAGTGACATGTGGCAGCTACTCAGCCCGTGACACGTCTTCAAGTGACGTAAGAAGTTACATCACTTCGAGATTTTTGCTTCGGGAGTTTTTACCACTGCACTTGCCCAATTTCCCGAAGTCCCGAGTGTCGGAGACCTGAAGTGGACACGAGACGTCCGATCTGAAATATCACTTCGGGAGCATTCCCGATCGTTGATCTACTATAGTGGAAGGACAGTGTAAGTGGAAACGTTAACCAACAGGAAGCAGTCTCCATCATTGATGCCTCACACAACAGGTGATCACTCGGGAGGAAATTGGAGCAGTGTTTATTTGAAACTTTTGAAGTCCCGAACGCCGAAATCTTGAAACAGACATCTCTAGTCCGATCTGAAAGATCGCTTTGGGAGTACTCTCAACTATTTATCATACTACAAGCAAAAGTTGAAGCCTAAGGATTCCGAAACCCAGAGACGTGAAAGGATCTCGATTGTTGATCAAAGAGGGACACGCATCAACCATTTGTTAGTTCTAAAAGAATAACGTATGGAGGAAAGAAGGAGTTTAAGATTTGATATCTCTGGAGTCTGGAGACCCGGAGTCCAGAGACACGGAGTAAATGGTGGCCATACCTCTCAACGCATGATTAATTCATAGCCGTCAGATTTAGCAGTGGAAGGATGAGTGTAAGGTTTAAACCTGACCATTGATCTGTCTCCACGAAATAAACGTTAATCATCCGATTGTTTCGATGATATTGTAATTAGGAGTTTTGAAATGTTGGAAGTCATGAAGACTCAAAGGTCAAAGTGCCGAAATTATGTCATCCGTTCATCCCATCAAAAGATCGAATAGTAACCATTGATTTAATAAAGTGCTCAAGCACTTGTTTGGCTTAGCATCTGGTTATCACCGATGGTCATATGATATAAGAGTTTTTAAAAGGAAACTGTTATATGTCACTATATTCGGTAAGCTCGTGGTTCTGTAATGCTCGGTCATATGAAATGGCTTGAAGGAAGCACCTGCATAGAATTTGGTCTCTGTGAATATAATAGAGATTAGGGATCGAGTATAAAGGATTAAATTGATCCATGATTGTATTAAATTTATGAAAAGCCTTCACAGTATATTAAATAAACAATGATTAAGATTAATTAATCGAAGAGGTGTGGTGGTCAGAATGAAGGGACACAGTTTTTTCACACTCGCGTCGTTTGAAGAGTATATAATCATGGAAGAGTGTTGAGAAGAAAGTGTCTCTGCAGTCCAGATTAGAAGATAAAAAGTTGAAGCAGATTCCAGGAAGAAAAGCTAAATACCTATGCATTAAGGATGGTTGGGTGGTGCAAGGGTAGGTTGGTGCCTGTAGAGGGAGTTGGTGTTTCCTTGTCAGTTGTAGATGACTAAACAGGGGGTCGTAGCCTCCTACCAGTTGGTGCTGGTAAAGCAGGGTGTGGGTGCATCCTGATTAGTCGGTGTTGATTAAAGAGGAAGTATATCTTCCTTTTATCTAACATGTAAAACATTTTTTGCAGTTAATAGAAAAGAGTTGGTGGTTTTCCCAATTGGTTTCCACGATAAAATACCGTGTTAAAATTATGTTTGCATTAATAAATGAAAAATTGACATAATTGTTGTGTCACTGATTCACCCCCCGCCCCCTCTTAGTAACAGGGTCTAATCCTTCAATTGGTATCATAGCCAGGTTTCTTCATCACAGTCTAACAAACTTGAAGGTAGATCCTGAAGATGGATCAACAAGAGGGAATGTCTAACAACAAAGCACCATTGTTCAATGGAGGAGGCTATGCTCTATGGAAAATAAGAATGAAAAAATTCATGTTGGGTATTGGTTTTGATATCTGGAAATCTATTGTAGATGGTTACACTGCATCAACTACTCCACCCAAAGATGTTGCAGGAAAGAAAATCTGTAATGACAATTCAAGAGAAGTTAATGGAATTTTAGCAGGGTTGACTAATTCTATATGTTTGAAAGTTATGCATTGTGAATCAGCCAAATAAATCTGGGACAAATTGGAAGTTGTATATGAAGGAGATGACAAAGTCAAGGAAGCCAAACTGCAGACCTATAGAACTCAGTTTGAAAATCTAAAACTAAAAGAAGAAGAAAATATTGTTGAGTATTTTCATAGGGTAGATGAAGTGGTTAACTCAATTAGAGCGGCGGGAGAAGAAATTACAGATAAACCCATTGTGAAAAAAATACTAAGGTCATTACCTATGAGATATGATGCAAAGATTTCTTCAATTGAAGATAGATCCAATCTAAACACACTCACAGTTGATCAACTCCATGGAATCTTTACAACATATGAAATGAGAACAGGGCATGATAAATCATCAAAAGATGAAACAACTTTCAAAGAATCCAAGACAAATATAAATTAGAAGCAAAAACCTCAATCCAACCATCATGAAGAATCTGATGTGGAAGAAGCCAATTTCATTAGAAAACTTCATAAAGTATAAGGGAAGTACAAATACAAGCTTCCTTTCAAATGTTTTAACTGTGGCAAGGTTGGTCATTTTTCATCCAAGTGTCCCTATCCCAAGGAGGACCCTGAAGAGAAAGAAAATAAAACCAAACAAGACCAGAAGAAGGAAAAACCCAACTACAAGAATTTTTTCTACAAAGGGAAAATTAATTTCTACTCAAAAGAAAAAGAAGAAAACAACGACTCGTCAGAGTCTAGTGACAACGATGAATCTGATGATGATGAAGTCATTTTCTTAGGTATTGAAAAATCTAATGAGATAGAAAAAATTAAACATGAGAAGGAGTTAGAAGATGAAGAAGAAGTTAATATGGAGGAAGAAATTCTCAGTGCCTTAGATGAATTAAGAAAATACAAAACCAGATATAGACAGTTGAAAAGTTTTGTAGTTGAACAAAAAGAAAAATATGAACAAGAAGAAAAGGAGATGAAAAAACTTATGAGCAATCTGAAAAAGAAAATCGTAGAAGCAAATAAGATCGAAGAAAGTCTGGAAAAGTCTCTTAAGGAAAAACAAATAATTGTTGAAAGAATGGAGGCATAAATAGTTCATCTAAAAAAGGAACTGGATGCAAAAATCATTCAAACAAAATCTTAAGATAGCTCTAAAATATTAGATAAGATTATTACCACGCAAAGGGACTCAGGTAATAAAAATGGAATAGGTTATTCTAAAAAGGAAATTCGTGTTAACCCAAAATCTTATGCAAATTCTCTCCTCAGTACATTCAAGAAGAAAAATGAAGAGAAGATAAGAAGTGATCAGAACTCCAGAAGATTACTTCCACCCATCAGGAAGGAAGACAAGACAATACCAAAGAATTTTTACCAAAATGGGTATCCTTTCATTTTCCTGGGTTATTGCTTTGCATGCTCTAATTTTGGACACAAAGCTATAAATTGTAGAGCATATAGAAAGAAAAATCTGAAGGTTAAGAACTATATCCTTAAGGATAAACAAGAAGCAAATCGAGTTAAAATAAAAAACTATTACTCCTTTGCACCTCTACAAGAAGGGAACTTACAATGCTTCAGATGTCATAACCATGGACATAAATCCATTAATTTCAGATTAATGGAAGTCTCAGAACAACCCAAGTTCATTAGAGAGAAAAAGAAACTTTGGAGAGTAAAAACATCAAAAAAGGAATGTCTTATTCCCCTAAAAGCTCAAGATAAAAAGGATCTCTGGTATGTTGACAATGGGTGCTCAAAACATATGACAGGTAACAAGGACAAGTTTTTAGACTTAAAGAAACAACAAGTTAAAGTTACATTTGGTGATAATGCTTCAAGTAACATTCTTGGAAAAGGCACTGTGAGCTTGGGAAAAGATAGAGAAAGAAATGTACTACTTGTCGATAAACTGAAGCCTAGTTTATTAAGTGTCAGTCAAACCTGTGATCAGGGGAACTTCTTCATCTTTGATTCCAAAAAATGTGAGATTGGGAGAGAAGACATAGGAAAGTTAGTTGGTACTGCTCCTAGAACTTCTGAAAATGTATGCTAGATGAAAAATTGAATGAGGAGTGTCATATAAATTCAGTAGATGAAATTTGGCTATGGCATAGAAGGGTGGTGCATATTAACTTGTATAGTCTTGTGAAATTTAGCAACCTTGGTGTAGTGAGAAACTTTCCAAAGATCATAAAACCCTCAAACGCTATGTGTAGACACTATCAACTAGGGAAGCAAACTAGAATAAGGTTCAAAGCAAAAGAATACACAACCTCTAAACGTTTAGAGCTTGTTCACACTGACCTATGTGGACCTACGAGAACCAAGTGTTTGGAAGGAGAGTCTTACTTTATGTTTTTTATTGATGACTTTACTAGAATCGGTTGGTTATGTTTTCTCAAAAAAAAATCAGAAGCACTCAACAAATTCAAAGCATTTAAAACCCATGTTGAAAATGAAAAGGAGACAAAAATCAAATGTCTCAGATCAAACAATGGTGGTGAATTCACATCAAAAGAGTTTGATGTCTTCTATGAAACTCATGGAATAAAAAGACAATTCTCTGTTGCCAGAACACCTCAGCAAAATAGGATTGTTGAGAGAAAGAATAGAACACTTTAGGAGGTTGCAAGGACTATGCTCAATGAAGCAAAATTGTCATATGGATATTGGAAGGAAGCTATAAGAACAACAATATACATATTGAACAGATTTCAGCTCAGGGTTAATAGTGATAAGACCCTTTATAAACTATGGTTTGGAAGAGCTCCATCAGTAAAATACTTCAAGGTCTTTGGAAGTAAGTGCTACATCAAAAGACTAGATGAGAGTTCTGGAAAATTTGATGCCAGATCCAATGAAGGTAATTTTCTTGGATATGCTTCAAACAAGAAGGCATATAGATGCTACAATATTAGATCACATAAGATTGTTGAAAGTGCAGATGTCATGGTGGATGACCTAAAAACGATAAGGATAAAAAATCAAGAGACCATATCTAAAAATAAAGATGAATATGAAGATGAGACATTCGACACACAACTAGAAGAACTAGAAGAGAATGAAAAATAAAGGGAAGAAGATGATATGGATACTAGTGAAAGTGAAGAAGATAGTCAAGATGGACAGATAAGAGAAGAATTCCCAAGAAGAGATACAAAGAAACCCTCAAGAATTATTCAAAAGAATCATCTTGAACAACTGATTATTAGAGATATGAATGATGGAGCGCACAAAAGAACACAACTAATGTATCAAAAAGAAATAGCATTGTTGTCACATTTTGAGCCTAGCTCAATCAAAGAGGCTTGTAAAGATAAGAATTGGATCAAAGCTATGAATGAAGAATTGGACCAAATTGAAAAAAATCAAACTTGGGAACTAGTTCCAAGACCAAAAAATAAAAATGTCATTGGAACTAAATGGGTATATAAAAATAAAATGAATGAAGATGGGCAAGTAATGAGGAACAAATCCAGATTAGTATGTAAAGAGTGTGATCAGGCTGAAGGAGTAGACTATGAAGAAACATTTTCACATGTGGCCAGATTAGAGGCAATTAGGATGTTCTTATCTTTCTCCAGTTACAGAAAATTTAAAGTGTACCAAATGGATGTCAATTTAGCATTTTTGAATGGAAACCTAGAAGAGGAAGTCTATATTGAGAAACCAAAAGGGTTTCAATTAACCAAAAAAGGAGACTATGTTTGTAATCTAAAGAAAGTACTCTATGGACTAAAATATAAACCCAGAGCATGGTATGCAAGGATAGACTCTTATTTACAAAAAGGCCTCAAAAGGAGATCAACAGACAACAATATTTATTGTAAAATTGATGGTAATAACATGATGATTGTGGAAGTTTATGTTGATGATATTACATTTGGTAGTGATGATGAAGAAATGAGTAAGGATTTTTCTAAGATGATGCAACAAGAATTTGAAATGTCTTTGCTTGGTGAATTGAATTTCTTCCTTGGATTACAAATAATACAGTCCAAAAGAGGAGGTTTTATTCGTTAGTCTAAATATGTTAAGGACATGCTTAAGAGATTCCAGTTAAAGGATTGCAAACCTCTTAGTACACCTATGACAGTTGGATGAAAACTAAGCAAGGATGATGAGTCAAAAGCTGTAGATCCAAAAAACTACAGATCAATGATTGACAGTTTCCTCTATGTAACAACTTCCAGACCTGATGTCAAGCAGGTTGTTGGGATGGTGGCTAGATTCCAAGAAGAACCAAAGGAGAGCCATGTTCAAGTTGTAAAAAGAATATTTAGATATTTGAAAGGAGCCATAGATCTTGTTTTGTGGTATTCTAGAAAGGAATCATTCACATTAAAATCCTATTCCGATGTTGATTGGGTAGGAAGTGTAGATGACGGAAAAAGTACGAGTGGAGGAGCATTCTTTTTGGGAGAATCACTGGTTTCTTGGATAAGAAAGAAACATTCCTCAATTTCTCTGTCTAGCACTGAAGTTGAGTATATTGTAGCAGCAGAATGTTGCACACAAGTGGAATGGATGACACACACTCTACAAGATATCAAGATAGTATTTGAAGAACCCACAACTATCCACTGTGATAATACAAGCACAATAAGTCTCTCTAAGAATCCTATCCAACACTCAAAATCGAAACACATTCCCATAAATTACCACTATATAAGAGATCAGGTTGAAAAAAAGAACATTAAATTGGAATATGTTCCAACACAAGAACAGGTGGCAAATATTTTTACCAAACCCTTAAGCAGAGATGTATTTGAATATCTCAGGAAAAATTGGGAGTAATCCGTCTTCCTACCTAAATATCTAAAGAAAATAATGGATCAGTTGGCACCTATTGAGGGGGAGATTGCAATCAACGTCAGTAGGAGTCATTCAGTTATGATAGGAAACGTGTGATTGCAGAAGGAAATACCAGGTGTCAAAAAAAAAAAAGAGTGTTTATACAAACAGATCATAGGAGAAGAAATCCTTTTCAATTGATTCCAAAGGGGGAGAGTAACTTCAGAGGACAGAAGAATCACCATAGGGGGATATTGTGTATGAAGTTGGTGTGTTTCCCTCAATCACAAAAGGGGAGATTGTTGGACAAATTGTCATTCATGTGTTGTCATTGAAGTCAATAGTATATCAGTTAGCAGAAGATGTCAACATTTTATGTGATGAGAGGAGCGAACAATATGAAGGTAAAATCTAAGAAAGAAGAGCACACTCCACAATATATCAAGTAGCAGAAGAAATTCATGATTATTGTTGATCATGACAGGATCAACAATGTTCCTATGATAAAATCTCAGGAGGGTTAGAAATCGCAGAGATCAAAACTCGGAAGGAAAAATGTAGCCTCAGCAACCTTCCGATCAAGAGGTTAACCATTGAAAGATAGTTAACATCGAATTTGAAAGCCATCAATGACAAGAATGAATTGTGGTGAGATAAAGAAGAATTAAACCACTTACTAGTTACAAACCCGTATTTTTTCTAGATCATGAGATCACACAACTTCAATGATCTACGAAAATAGTTGATCCAACTAACGACCAGTTTAAGTCATATTAAATCGTGACCGTCGGATGCCCAATCGCAAAATCTATGGTAGGGATAGATTGCAGAGATTGAAAGGAAAATTAAATCACTCGTAAATTGTAGTTATGCAAGCATCGTCAACCATTGATGTGCTTCAATAATATCAACATACATTGGATCATCTCAAATTGGAAGGACATGATAAAGCTACAAGATTTGCATTCTAGAATAGATTGAACCATTGATCTAAAGAACCTGATCAACAAACTGAATTCACTTTGGGTATAAAGAAATGAGGAACTTACGCCCCATCATTTTTAGATTTGAAATACCCGGAGCCTAGAAATCCAAGTGAATAAGGACCATCAGATTTAGAGGACATATGAGGACCGTTGGATCATGACTATTAGTCACCAGACCATTTCAACAAGGTCATGTGGGAGATACATGTCAGCAAACCTCATCAACAAGTACACATGTCATAATCAGACACTGACAAGTGTCAAGTTGATTCATCATTTCAGGTACGTGAAAATCATGAATATGAGTGACGCGTGGCAGCTACACTGCTCGTGACATGTCATCAAGTGACGTAATCAATTATGCCACTTTGATAGTTTTGCTTCGGGATTTTTTACCACTACACTCGCCCAATGTCCCGAAGTCCCAAGTGTCGGAGACCTGAAGTGGACACAAGACATCCAATCTGAAAGATCACTTCGAGAGCATTCCTGATCGTTGATCTACTATAGTGGAAGGATAATGTTAGTGGAAATGTTAACCGAGAACAAGAAGTCTCCATCGTTGATGACTCACACAACAGGTGATCACTCTGGAGGAAGGAGCAACATTTATTCGAAACTTTTGAAGTCCCAAACGCCGAAATCCAAAAACGAACATCAGTCGTCCAATATGAAACATCGCTTTGGGAGTAATCTCAACTATTGATCATACTACAGGAGAAAGTTGAAGCCTGAGGATTCCGAAGCTTGGAGACGCGAAAGGATCTCGACCGTTTATCAAAAGAGGGACACACATTAGTTGTTTGTCAGCTCCGGAAGAATAATGTATGGAGGAAAGAAGGAGTTTGAGATTTGATATCTCCAGAGTTCGGAGACCCAGAGTAAATGGTGGCCATCCATCTCAATGCATGATTAAGTCATAGCCATCATATTTAGCAATGGAAGGATGAGTGTAAGGCTTAAACCTGACCATTGATCTATCTCCACGAAATAAATGTGAATCGTCCGATTGTTTTAGTGATATCGTAATCAGGAGTTTTGAAATGTTGGAAGTCACGAAGACCCGAAGGTCAAAGTGCCAAAATTTTGTCGGTCGTTCATCCCATCAGAAGATCGAATAGTAACCATTGATTTAATAAAGCACTCTAGCACTCATTTTTCTTAGCATCTGGCTATCTTCGATGGTCATATGATATAAGAGTTTTTAAAAGGAAACTGTTATACATCACTATATTTGGGAAGATTGTGGTTCTATAATTCTTGGTCATATGAAATGGCTTGAAGGAAGTGCCTCCGTAGAATTTGGTCTCTGTGAATATAAAAGAGATTAGGGATCAAGTATAAATGATCAAATTGATCCATGACTGTGATCAATTTATGAAAAACCTTCATAGTAAATTAAATAAACAGTAATTAATATTAATTAATCGAAGAGGTGCGATGGTTGAAATGAAGGGACATGAGTGTGTCACACTCACGCCGTTTGAAGAGTATATAATCTAAGAAGAAAGTTTCTCTGTCGGCCAGGTCAGAATATCAAAAGATGAAGTAGATTTCAGGAAGAAAAGTTAAATACCTATGCATTAAGGGTGGTTGGGTGGTGCAAGGGTAGATTGGTGCCTGCAAAGGGAGTTGGTGCTTCCTTGTTAGTTTTAGCTAACTGAATAGGGGGTCGTAGCCTCCTACCAATTGGTGCTGGTAAACCAAGGTTTGGGTTCATCGTGATCTGTTGGTGTTGATCAAAGAGGAAGTACATATTCCTTCTATGTAACATGTAAAACAATTTTTGCAGTTAGTAGAAAAGAGTTTGTGGTTTTCCCAATTGGGTTCCACGATAAAATACCGTGTTAAATTTTTTTTTTGCATTAATAAATGAAAAATTGATATAATTGTTGTGTCACTGATTCGCCCCCCCCTCTTAGTGACATGATATTATCCTTCATTACTTTCACCTGAGAATACAACTGAGAATGATTGTGTAACCCAGATTTACACAGATCTAAGTGAGTTCTTGATCAACGGTATATTGATCCTTGAAATTTGAAATAGAAAGAGTCCAAATTTAAGGGTCTAATTTCATGAAATGTAATATTACAAAAATTTGGGTGGACTAGAAGTTATATCCATTCGTTGGCTGGTTGATTATTTCACAATCTTAATTGCGTAAGTTCCTAATTAGAAGAGTCTCGAATAGAGATTAAGGATACCTTTCAGGTAAGAACAATCACTTTCTCTTACATAAATTATACTCTGCACCAAGAAAGAAATAGATCATACTAGATAAATAGATCGTTGATACCAAATTGTCAGTGATAAATAACCAGAGTGTAAACAAAAATTTGTCTTCTTATTAGTCACCCGATAACAGGAAAAGATCTAATAAATTTTATTTTATTTTAGAATTTAACATTGACATGATCTCACATAGTTACATAATATAATTATATTTGTACATATAAAAATTTAAATCAATATGACAGGTTCATTCTCGGTTAAGAATTTCAAAAAATAATTTATAAATTTCAATAGAAGAGAAATATATTGTAAGTGCGAGCCATTTGAGATGGAGAAATATAAATTACGAAGAAGAACCTTGCTACTACAGAGCTTCCCCTCACTACTGAATTATTCAAAAATATTACACAAATGGATCAATACTATCATGAACCATTCAACTAATGAATTTGTGCAGGTCTAAACATTACATTTATTTACAGATTAATACATTGATAAAATCTGTAGGT
>JZKD02S2233884.1:1242276-1266881 GCA_000966675.3 Picea glauca
TTTTTTACCAGTCTGGTCAATAGAGATCATGATAGATATAATTGAAAAATTGTCTCATGGAAAGACACTTCTTCGAATTTTCCTTTACCCTGTCATGTTTCATCACGATGATTAAATATTGGAATCAATAACTCAATGAACAAAAGGAGGATTAACCAAATGATAATAGTAACTATACTTATATATTCTTGATCAAAGAGTAAAATTGAAAAAAAAAATGGTGTGCTCGGTGACATTACAAATGATATCAAACCATGGCTCAAACAGTATGGCCTTATGAGTGCAAAAAAAACAAAAGTTTAGTTCTCAGAAAATATATATACAATATAACTCTTGATAAACACAAAATTATTAACATCAATCATGTTTTTTCACATATCAAAATCAAAACCAAGTGACATGGTTGGAGAACCTAGTAAAGAAATATCAAGTGAACCACAGATGCATGTGGAATTAAACAACAAACAACCACAAGATAAATCAATAGGATTGTTGGAAACCATGAGTAGAATAAAAGTAGAATTACAGAGTATCAAATAAAATAATGAAAAATACTCAAAGCCATTAAATAACAGGAAGAGATGAATGAGATCATGCTTAAAAACATGAGTAATATGAAGCTTTGTAGAAACGTAGGATATAAATCCATTAATTCTAAAAAGGAATTATCTGATTAAGAGTCACAAAAATGTAAATTCCATCCCATGATTAGTGATAAAATAGAGTTGTTAACCGAGGGAAGTAGTAATGATAATTCTGAAAGCAACACCCTACACAGGGAAATACCCAAAGTGAAGAAAAGGAAATGGCATGAGGATGAATTGTATAGTGATTTAAAAAATATCATACTGACCAATTTTGATGGTGATTCTAAGGATGGAGTATAATATTCTCTTCTGAACATGGGTAAATATTTTCAAATATACAATTACCCATGAAACTTAAGGGCTAGCCTAGTTGTATACCAACTAAATGGTAAATTTGTCCTTTAGTGGAAAGAAACAAAATTAGTTAATAATATGAGGAGTAGTGAGTTAAATTGGAAATTGTTCAAGAAATACTTCAAACAAAAGTATATAATAGAATGATACTATGATCAAAAGGATAAGGAGTTCCATGGTATTAAGAAAGGATAGATGACCATTGAGGACTTTGTCACCAAGTTTTTAAATATGATGAGATATGTCCCTTACCGTAAAGAGGAGAAGGAAATATGATACTTTGATCAAAAGGATAAGGAGTTCCATGATATTAAGCAACGACCGATAACCGTTGAGGACTTCATCACCAAGTTTGTAAATATGGTGAGATATGTCCCTTACCTTAAAGAGGAGAAGGAAAAATTCCATTGGTTCATGAGTTGTTTGCCTCAAGTATACAAATATAAAATTGATTTTCTTAACACAAATACAATGGATGAAGTGATAAGGAACACTAATTTATGCTTCATTCAATCTAAACATAGGTTTGAAAATAAAAAAACATGGAAGAATAGGAACAAGGACAAGTTTTATCCTAGGAGGAAACAATTTAAGCATCTTGGACAACCATCACATAGTGCAATAGTTAGGATAAATAGATTTAATGGAAAACAAAGTGTATTAGTGTAGAACAATAACAAACCTACAGATTTGGTAAACAATACAACTCGGCCACCTTTACAGTATTGGTGTTGCAAAGAACCTCACTTATACCGAGACTTCCCTTTAAATAAAAAAATAAACCAATATTTACACAACATCCAAGAAGGAACAATAGTAAACGACATTTCTAGATGTGTTCATAAGATTAATGCTACTCAGGAAAATCTCTAGGATGACCATCAATACTCCATTTCAACAACTATAGTAGTAGTTGTTAAAATTTAAGGTACACCTTGAGTCCCGAAGTCTGAAGTAAATGTTGACCATCATTTTCTGGGTACACATGTCCATAGATTCTAAGTGTTTGGAATTCGACCATTCGGGAGGTTGTGTGTGAAAGTTGTTTTGGTGTGAAAAGTCTCAGAACCCCAGATCCCAAAGTCAATCCTAACCATTTTCGACAGTTAAACAAGGACCATCAGATCTATGGTTTTCGGCCTTTTCTAGTTCAGAGGTAATGTGAGTTGTAGTCACAAAAAATTATGAATCTCGGAGCCCCAAAGTTTCTTTTAGCCATATATCGGGGCAAGGAGTGGGGACCGTTAATATCTTATTTCTTCAAGATTCAATACTTCGGAAAAATTGAGTCGTTGTTGCAAAAAGGAGAGGAAATCTCAAAGTACCAAATTTCGTAGTGGATGTCAAATTTTAATCAAGGGAAGGTTCAATTTTTAGATCCTCGAGCCCTTCGACAGTTCGACGATCGAGGTGAAACAATTTAAAGTTGTGAATGTGGAGAAAACACCAAATCGTAGAGTTACAGAGTAGATCTCCACCGTAGATTCACGAGTGATGCAAATATCCACCACATATTCGATTAAGTTCATAAATGTTGAATAAGGGAAGTGGATGGATAGGGTTACCCTACATCTTCCATTCATACTTACTTATGACTGAATTTGATGAGTAAAACTCTGGGTGAACAAGAGTGTTGAAGTTGAGAAGCCTCTAGAGCGTCGAAGTCCTAGAGCTCTAAATAGAACCTTTAGGGCCAATGCTAGGTTCCATCCCACGGTCACATGCATTACTTTTCAAGTAATAAGGGCTAATGCCTGGGTCTAAAATAAATTCAAAACTCCCAAAAATCTTCAATATGCATTCCATGTTTTCGAAAATTGGAATTTAAAAATACAAAAATATAGAGACTCCACGCTACTAGTACATTCAGATTTATCAAATAAATTCTACATAGAATACATGATAAAATTTGAATTTAAACAAAATTTCATGGAGGTCCAATACAAACGAGATTGAAATGACAAAAATTTCAGCATAGATTTCCATGATACAAAATCCGAATCTAGAGTATACTTCAACAAAGATCCTGCAACATTGGTTGATTTAGGATTCAAAATGAATTTCAACAGAGAAATCACAATTAACTGTGATAGGATATCTCTAAGGTGGTCAAGAGGGAAGGATCGATAAGCCCCTTGTTGTATAAAGATATGTATTGTATGCCCAAATGAGGTTGTTGAAGGTCATTGTAGGAGATCTTGAATATTATAGTTGTTGTTGAATATTGTTATTGATGTTGAGAGAGTTGTTGAAGCTTAGGAAGAATTGCAAAGAGCTGTAGGAATCCATGCACATATTTTACTGAATGAATACAAGTAGACAGGTTTGATTCCAAATGCATGGTGTTGTGTTCATCTAAGTTATTTGAATACATGTGATGTTTCTTTATGCTCTATGTGTTTTATTTGTTTATCTATATTTTATGCATGGATATGTTTTTCATGATTAAGTGTGGAAACCTTTGATGCTTCTATAAGTTTCATTTGTTTCTCTTCTGATATTCTTGGTGCAAGGAGTACACAGAGCTAGCAAGGAGTGCATAGGCTAAGTTGATATAGACTTGGAAGCTTAGGAGAGATAACGTGAACTTACAATGGAAGTGAAATGAGTGCACATTCATGTAGTCAAAGTGCAGAGAGTGCATGGTTTCTTAGAGGAAAGAAAAGGTTTGAGAAGATTCGTGCTAGGAGTGCATCGGTCCAACACTTTATTTAAGTGTTGAAGAAGTTTCATAAGGGACCAACACAAGGAGTGCGTAAGGGAAATTTTCTCAGAAATATCTAAGTCTAAAATTCATCAGAAGTTCCAAGGATGCAAGGAGTACACCAGAGGTCTGTAATCTCTCAAGGAACAAAGCCCAGAAGAGATAGAGAACACGTGAGTTCAAATAGGAAGGACTTAGAAATTTTCTAAGTCAAAAGTTTTAAAAGTGCCATAGGAGAATATAAGAGGGTGCCATATATTTTATCTATCTCTTGCATCCAAGATGAGGAAGGATAGCGATCAGAATCTTCAAGGACAGGAAGATTCGTTGTTTGAAAGTTGAATGATGGAGATTTGATCAGGAGGATCTAGGGTCTTTTTTCACCCTTAGATCTAGAGAAGTAGCATCGGGTTTAACCCTATAATTCTTTAAGACTTCTCGTGTTCGGAGAAGCCGTAGATCAAGTTTACAGGAGGAGTTATCGCGGATCAAGATATACGGTCAAGATCCATTCGAGAGTTTGTAGGAGAGTATACCACTGTTGGATCAAGAGGATTTGCGAGAATTTTAATCGGTGAATTCCTTCGGACTTCACGTATTCAGAGGATTCAACGTGTGGAGAATTTGGGACACCCGAAGTCCCGAAGGCCATAGTGAATTGTGGTCATTCAAAAAGCGAGGACACATGTCAATAGATCGTGTACTCCAACGGATTAGAATTTTGGTGGAAGTATGAGTGGACAACTCCTAAAGTCCTGAAGGTCGGAGTTCATTTGGGCCTTCCATCGTAAAGGACACGCATCATCAGATCAGGAAATTCGTAGGGTAAGTACTCTGAGAGAATAGTGGGAAGAGGAGATTGATCTCTCCAAAGTCCTGAAGCCTAGAGTAGATCAGGGTTGTTGGTTTCAGGAAGGGTACATGGCAGTAGATCCAGAGGTCCGGGGGAAAATAGTTTAGTGTTGTGGAGAATCGCGGAGGCCCTAAGCCCTAGAGTAAATCCCAACCATCTCTTGGAGAGGATGCATGGAGAAATATCCCTTAGTCTAGGAAATTGACACTTCGGTGAAATCAAAGTATGGTGCATACAAGGAGGAAATTGTCGAAGTCCTGAAATGGAATCCTAGTCGTTGATCTTGGAAAGGACATGTGGAGGCAGGAGATTTTGTTCGACGTTTTGGCGTCAGGAGATACAAGGATTTGTGTCATGTGGTCGACCATCAGAAATTGTCAAACCCTAAAGGGGATTGATCTAGATCATCCATTTGGGTGAATATTGTGGACCGTCGATTTGAGACTCGATGTAAAACACTTTTCGGCGATTCAGGAGAATTGTATAAAGGGGCATTGTAAGAAAATTGTCGAAGCCCGAAAAGATATAATCTGATTTGTTGATCTCAGTGTTCATTATGAATCATTGATCTAGTTTCCTAGTGTTTGACAGTTCAAGGGATTTGTGTTAAGAGGTAAGATTGAAATAAAAGTCCCAAAGTCCTGAAACTTTCATGGTTTGAAGCTTTAGCCCATTGTTTTCACCCTCGGTCTCCAGGGAGGCTTTGTAATTTGTTAGGGACTCCCGAAAAGGAAATTTTACACTTGGAAAGAAGGTTTAAGGACCTATGCATTAAGAATTTGGGTTCGAAGAGAGATTGTGAGCTGATTTTAGATCCCGACTAGAACGGTCATAGACCAAGAGGTCATGCAGACCCTATGATAGGGTGGGGTCTACATCAAGTGGTATCAGAGCCATAATTAATCCATGTGTGAAGAAAATTTGGATCGATGCCACCAAGAAGACGTAGAAAAACATGTAGCAAATATATCCATGGAAGAAGAAATGATGCAACTCCATGCAAGATTAGATTCCATGGAGAAAATGCAGAGAATATCACCTGACATTGGTGAAATCAACAAAACTGAGAGTGAAGAAATGGAAGTAGAAGGAGTTGCAAGAGCATACAATGCAGATGAATGCTTTTTGAAAGATGTTGCAAGAAAGGGATCCAGAGAAAAACTAGAAATCCCAATGTATAAAGGAAACTTGGATGTTGAAGAGATGTTGAATTAGATAAAAGCCTTAGCCAAGTACTTTGATTATGAAGATATCGAAGATGAAAATAAGGTGAAGCATGTTTTCATGAGGATGAAAGGACATACAAAACTGTGTCGGGATGAACTGCAAGCTGACAGAAGGAGAAAGGGTAAGAAAAAAAATAAAAGTTGGGATAGGATTGTAGCCAAGTTAAAGGATAAGTTTATCCCCAAGGACTATCAAATAAATATATTCAGGAGATTGCAAAACCTGAGACATAAGGGCTTATCATTGAAGGAGTACATTGAGGAATTTTATAGGATGAACATCTGAATAGGACATCATGAGAGAGATAAAGAAAAGGTTCTCAGGTATATTAATGGCCCGAGATATGAAATGCAGGATGGAATTAGCATGATGACAATGTGATGCAGGAGCATCGCGACTACTAAAGCAAGCATGGAGCCAGTGCATGTGGTTTTAAACACATGACATATAAACTTGATAAAAAATTTTGAGTTTTCATTAAAGATGAAGTGCCATATCCTTCAATGAAACATTTATGAAGGAGCGCCTATTGTATTGTATCAGGCCTCGAGCCATACGCTCTTGTCTTAAGTAGATAATGAGACATTTAATCTAGTTAATGCTGGTAGATAGGATTTTATCCCCAGATTAGACAGTTTTAGAGTTCAAGAGGGAAAACGGATATAGACACCCTCCTTTGTACATTGTAACATTAGCAAGAATCAAGCATTCAGGAGAGGAAAGAAAACAGAGAACTTTGTGGAGAACACCTATGTACAGATTTGAATTAATAGAAAAAAGTATTTTGATTCAACTCATGTCTGGTGTTAATTTTCTGTGTCTCGTGTTTGTGCTCATGAATGTGTGTTTTCTGGTTCTGCATTTGCTTTGTATATGATCTGCATATGATTTCAGGTTTTGATTGAATTCTGGAGAAAAGATAGAATGAGTTTCAATTGTTTCTCTATCTGAGCCAGGAGATTCCTGCAAAGAGTGCAGTTGAAGTCATCCGCAAGGAGTGCATTGATGAAGGCTCAGTAGTTTTTAACTCTTCTCCTCATTTGCCCAGAAGTTTCTTTGGGTTGTTGATGTCATGCAAGGAAGGCACAGGTTAAAGAAGAAGAAGTTGCAGTTGTGTATCTAAGCGAGGAGCAAGGACTGCTGTTGCAGGAAGTGCACGGAGTCTAAAGGATTCAACACTTGAGGAGTCGTTGAACGCAGAGCGCAAGGAGTGCGCATACATTACTCTGAAGAAGTCAGAGTGAATAAGCTCGAGAGAGATAGAACCCTTGAAATATTGCGAAAGAGAGCCCAGGGAGTTGGGTTGAGGAAGGTTTCGAGCAGGAGCTGCAAGCGCAGACTCGGAGCGCGAGTCTCAGCAACAACACTTAGTCATTTTCAGGAAGTCTTCAGGGAGGAAGGATTCGACAGTCAAGATTTGTAGGGGAGATCAGTGAAATACCGACAGTCGTCAGATATCGGGAAAGTTGCGTAGAGGTTAAGCTTCAACGCGCAGGGAAAGGGGCAGAGCTTATCGAAACTCGAATCATCGGAGAATCGAGGTTCCGAAGATAAGAGTTTAGCACGTTGAAATCGCGACTAGTGATTTCCCGACGTGATTAGAGTCATTGACCCGCTAGACACGTGTCCAAGGATCTGGAAGAGTCGACATTCAGCATTTCGGGACGTCTAGAGGTAGGGAAACCGATGCAATAGAAATCGTGATCCCACGATACCCGATTGAGCGTGGAGGAAACGTGAAGTGGGGACAGAGGTCACACATGCATCGCGTTTCGGCAATTCGGGATTCTCGGTGTTGAGAGTTCTGCTGCCATAGGAGTCGCGAAATCCGAAACGCGATGGTCAAGCAGGATAGGTGTTGATAGATCGGGGTTCGGGCATTTGTAGGTCCCATGAATTTCGACCACAAGAATCGCGATACCCTGATATGTGATTTCTCGACGGGATTGAAGCCTCTAGCGGAGGACAGGAGTCGAAAACTGAGCCTTGCCATGGGTGGACGCCAAGTGGCATCGGAAACCGGGAATCGGGGATTTGCAAGGTAAGACTTCTACAACCTCGTGAAGACCGATTTCCCGACGGATCAATCGCCGACAAGAGGAAAAGAGCACGGGTGAACATTCCTCGGGTTTCGAGAATTGTGAGATCTGAGCGCAGGACTCGCGATCACGCGAGGTCCAATTTCCCAATAGGATAAAGGGAGATCAACAGGAGAATTATGTGGGTACAGGAAACTCCCGTGAAGGGGGTTGAAGAGCATTTTATCTCTTCGGGCCACAAAAAGGAAGGTCCTGGTGGAAGCGAGGCACGCGGTTGGCGCGTGCTGCACCAAAGTGGTATCAGAGCGAGAAAATCTCTTTGTTTTCTGTAGCAGAGGAGAAAAGAGAAGATTTCACCATGTTTCCAAGAAGAGAGAGGCAATCACCTGATCCAGAAGACAAGGATGTGAGAAGAAGAGGTAGGCCGGCAGGGAATCCAAATATGGAGAGACAGATACGCGATCTCATAGCGAGATTGGAAGACATGGAAGCAGCGCAGAGACGCACAACCAAGGCTGGGGAATTAAGAGACTCTGAAGGCGAAGCTGAAGTTGAACAACAAGGAGAAGTCGTAGTCGAAGATGCAGCCAATGAGCGGTTAATTAAAGCCATTGCCGGGATGAGTTCAAAGACCAAAATGGATATTCCAATCTATGAAGGGAGTCTAGATGCAGAAGAGCTTCTGAATTGGATTCGATCTCTTGACACCTACTTCGATTATGAGGATATCGAAGAGGATAAAAAGGTAAGGCATGTTGTCATGAAATTGAAGGGACATGCAGCATTATGGTGGGATGAACTTCAAGCAGACAGATGTTCCAAAGGCAAACAAAAGATCAAAAACTAGGATCGAATGACTGCAAATATGAAGGCCAAATTCATCCCAAGGGATTATCAGATCACACTGTTCAGGAGAATGCAGAACCTAAGACAGAAGTTGATGACGGTAAAGGAGTATACCGAAGAATTTAACAAGCTCAATATCAGAGCAGGTCATCGGGAGAGCGATGATGAAAAAGTTTCCAGATATATGAATGGCTTAAGATACGATATCCAGGATGAGATGAGTATGGCAACCATCTGGACAGTTGAGGATGTGTATCAGATGGCGCTAAAGGCAGAAGAAAATCTAAGCCGTAAGCCAGCTTAGCGAGGTCGAGGTAAGAGTCAGCCGAGAGGTAAGTCAGTTGCACAAGACAGGTTCTAGAAATCTAAGGATGACTGGAAGAGACCTTAGGGTAAGGTTGAAAAAGGTGGAACCTCGCAGCGAGGACCACAGGCTAATCAGAGGACGCAGCATACATAGCAGGGTGGCGGTTATGCTGACGCAAACACTTTTCCTCGTACTCGAGGTAGAGGAAGAGTCGGAATAGGGATCATCACATGCTACACATGTGGGAAGAATGGACACAAGGCAGTTGAATGTCCAGACAGAAAGACAGATAAAGGAGAAGCTCACATTGCCGAAGCACAGAGGCGAGCTACTGAAGCAGAAGACGCAAAAGACGGAAGGTCTTTGATGATGCAAAAAGTTCTCGTAACACCCGAGAAGGAGGTGGAGGACACAGCTCAGAGAAGCAGACTGTTCAGAACCGCATGCAAGACCAAGGACAGGAAATGTAAGGTCATTGTGGATAGCGGAAGCACCGACAATCTCATTTCAATCGAGATGGTGGAGAAATTAGAACTGGAAACGACTGATCGCACGAGTCCATATAAAGTATCATGGCTACATAAGGGACATCAGGTGAGTGTCACTAAACAGTGCTTAGTGGACATCAAGATAGGAGGATATAATGATAAAATTCTTTGTGATGTTATTCCTATGGATGTATGTCATTTATTGCTAGGAAGATCATGGCAGTATGACAAAAACGTAATTCATGATGGGAAAATGAATACGTATACCCTGGAGAAAAATGGGAGAACCCATATGTTACTTTCAATAAAGTATAAGGAGGAAAAACCAGAAGTAAACAACAGGATACTTCTCATGAGTGGGAAGGAACTTCTGGCAGAAGTAAAGAAGAAGGAAGATCCACAATTCTTTGTGGTCAGGAAACCTAAGATCATTTTGACCAGCACAAGAGTGGACGATTTTCCGGAAGAGATTCAGGAACTATTGTAAAGTTCGCTGATATAGTGGTGGACGAATTACCTCATTCGTTATCGCCGATGAGGAGCATAAGTCATCATATCGACCTCTTACCAAGAGCCAATTTTCCGAATAAGGCTGCGTACAAGTTGATGCCGCAGGAGAATGAGGAGGTCAAAAGGCAGGTCCAGGAACTGTTGGATAAAGGACTGGTCAGGGAAAGTTTAAGTCCGTGTGTCGTTCCAACGGTACTCAGCCCAAAGAAAGACGGAGGCTGGAGAATGTGTACAGATTCCAGAGACATTAACAAGATCACCATCAGGTATAGGTTCTCATTACCGAGAATGGATGACTTGATGGACTGTTTAAGTGGAGAAAATTTATTTTCAAAAGTTGATTTGAAAAGCGGATACCATCAAATTCGCATGAGGGAAGGCGATGAATGGAAGACAACGTTCAAAACCAATGAAGGGTTGTATGAATGGCTAGTAATGTCGTTTGGTCTAACGAATGCACCGAGTACATTCATGAGGCTGATGAATGAAGTGTTGAAGGAGTTCATTGGTAAGTTTGTCATTGTTTATTTAGATGACATATTGATTTTCAACAAATCAAGAGAAGAACATCTGAAGCATTTAGCTTTAGTAATGAGAAAGCTACAGCAAGAGAAGTTGTTGATCAATGTGAGGAAGTCTTCATTTATGAAGAGAGAACTCATTTACTTGGGGTTTGTCATATCGGAAAATAAATTAAATATGGATCCAAGTAAAGTAGAGGTAATTAAAGAATGGCCATCACCAAGAAATGTTTTCGAGGTGAAAAGTTTCCACGGATTGGCAAGTTTCTATAGGAAATTCATCCGAAATTTTAGTGGAATCAACGCAGCGATGATGGACACAGTGAAGAAGCAACATAAGACTTTCCATTGGACAGCCGAGGCTGAGAAGAGATTCAATCTGTTGAAGCGAAAGATCACAGAGCAACCAGTGTTGGTGTTGCCAGATTTCCAGAAAACATTTCAGGTGAAATGTGATGCAAGCGGGTATGCCATAGGAGCAGTCTTGAGCTAGGAAGACAGACCAGTTTCATATTTCAGCGAGAAGATGGATGAAGCAAAGGTTAAATACTCCATGTATGATAAAGAGTTTTATGCTATCATACAAGCATTGAAGAAGTGGAGGCATTATTTGATGCCGAAAGAATTTGTTCTATATAGTGATAATCATGCCTTACAGTTTGTGACTCAGTAGGAGAAGCTGAATCAGAAACATGAAAAATGGGTAGAATACATGCATAATTTTACATTTGTTATCAAACATATTTCAGGGACTACTAACAAAGTGGCTGATGCTTTGAGCAGGAAGTGTTTGTTATTGCATGAGTTCAAATTCAAAACATTGGGTTTTGAAAACCTTAAAGATATGTACACAGGTGATACAGATTTTGCATAGGCATACGAGGAAGATGAGAATCTAGTTCTCAAATACAGAAGCCCATCGATGGATTACATGATTCAGAATGGACTGTTGTTCAGAGGCAACCAGTTATGCATTCTGAATTGCTCCATGAGGGAGAACCTACTAAAGGAGAAACACAACGGTGGATTAGCAGGGCACTTTGGCCACGATAAGCCTTTCGCAAAGCTGAGCGAAGCATACTTTTGGCCGAAGATGTGAACAGATGTCCGAAATTTTGTTGACAGGTGTAGAATTTGTCAGCATTCAAAGGGAAGAAAGCAGAATGCAGGATTTTATCATCCATTGCCCATCCCCGAGAGGCCATGGGAGGCAATTAGCATGGATTTTGTATTGGGTTTGCCGAGGACGCAAAGAGGCCATGATTCCATATTTGTGGTGGTTGACAGGTTTTCAAATATGGCACATTTTATACCATGTCCGAAGACCATTGATGCGACTCACATCAAAAACTTGTTTTTCAAGGAGATTGTTAGACTTCATGGTTTACCCAGAAGCATTGTATCGGACAGGGATACAAAATTTATCGGACATTTCTGGAGGACACTCTGGAAGAAGATGGGAACTGATTTAATGTTCAGTTCAGCCTATCATCCACAGACACATGGGAAGATAGAAGTGGTCAACAGAAGCCTAGGAGACCTGCTGAGGAGTTTAGTGATGGAACACCACAGCAGTTGGGAAAGTGTGTTGCCACAGGCAGAGTTCGCTTACCACGATTTAGTGAATCGAAGTACAGGGAGAAGTCCGTTTGAGATAGTATACGACCAACAACCAAAAGGTGTTTCAGAGCTGAGGGATTCGGAAAAAATCATGACAAAGAGTGCAAGTGCTGAAGAATTCGCAGAGGCGATGCAGGATCTTCACAGCAGGGTGAAGCAACGATTGTCAGAGTCGAACCAAGAATATAAACGCAGAGCAGATCAGCATCGGAGACAACTTCAATTTGAGGTTGGCGATATAGTTCTAGCACATCTGAGGAAGTAAAGGTTCCTAGGGGGAACATATAACAAGCTCAAAATGAAGAAAATTGGGCCATGCAGAGTCCTGAAGAAGTTGGGAGAAAATGCTTATGAAATTGAATTACCGGATGAGATCGGAATATCTATGACATTCAATGTCTCAGACTTATATCCCTATAAGGCTGAGGAAGCAGGAGCTGAAAGTGATGAACAACCAGAAATCCAGTGGCAGAAGCAGATGCCCACTGCAGAAAGGCCACAGATGGAGTGTATACTTGACAAAAGGGTGAGAAAGAAGACCAGACGAAAGCAATATTTTGAGTATCTGGTCAAATGGAAGAATCATCCAGTGGAGGATGCCAGTTGGGAAACAAAAGCAGTGATTATGAAGCATGGACAGACCGTGCAGGAGCTCATGGACATGATCCCATGAAATCTTTCAAGCCAGGGAGTATGATGCAGGAGCATTGCGACTACCAAAGCAAGCGTGGAGCCATCGCATGTGGTTTTAAACACATGACATATAAACTTGATAAAACTTTTTGAGTTTTCATTAAAGATGAAGCGCCATATCCTTCAATGAAACATTTATGAAGGAGCGCCTGTTGTATTGTATCAGACCTCGAGCCATACGCTCTTGTCTGAGGTAGATAAGGAGGCATTTAATCTAGTTAATGCTGGTAGATAGGATTTTATCCCCAGATTAGACAGTTTTAGAGTTCGAGAGGGAAAACGGATATAGACACCCTCCTTTGTACATTGTAACATTAGAAAGAATCAAGCATTTAAGAGAGGAAAGAAAACTGAGAACTTTGTGGAGAACACCTATGTACAGATTTGAATTAATAGAAGAAAGTCTTTTGATTCAACTCATGTCTGGTGTTAATTCTCTGTGTCTCGTGTTTGTTCTCATGAATGTGTGTTTTCTGGTTATGCATTTGCTTTGTATATGTTGTGCATGTGATTTCAGGTTTTGATTGAAGTCTCAAGAAAAGATAGAATGAGTTTCAATTGTTTCTTTATCTGAGCCAGGAGATTCCTGCAAAGAGTGCAGTTGAAGTCATCCGCAAGGAGTGCATTGATGAAGGCTCAGTAGTTTTTAACTCTTGTCCTCATTTGCCCAGAAGTTGCTTTGGGTTGTTGAATTCGTGCAAGGAAGGAACAGGTTAAAGAAGAAGAAGTCTCAGTCGCGTATCTGAGCGAGGAGAAAGGACTGCTGCTGCTGGAAGTGCGCGGAGTCTAAAGGATTCAACACTTGAAGAGTCGTTGAACGCCGAGCGCAAGGAGTGCACATACATTCCTCTGAAAGAGTCAGAGTGAATAAGCTCAAGAGAAATAGAACCCTCGAAATATCACGAAAGAGAGCCCAGGGAGTTGGGTGGAGGAAGGTTTCGAGTGGGAGATGCAAGCGCAGACTCGGAGCGAAAGTCTCGGCAACAACACTTAGTCATTTTTAGGAAGTCTTCAGGGAGGAAGGATTCGACGGTCAAGATTTGCAGGGGAGATCAACGAAATCCTGACAGCTGTCAGATATCGGGAAAGTTGCACAGAGGTTAATCTTCAACGCACAGGGAAAGGGGAAAATCTTATCGGAACTCGACTCATCAGAGAATCGAGGTTCCGGAGATAAGAGTTTAGCATGTTGAAATCGCGACTAGCGATTTCCCGACGTGATCGGAGTCGTTGACCCGTCGGACACGTGTCCAAGGATCTGGAAGAGTCCACATTCGGTGTTTCGGGACGTCCGGAGGTAGGGAAACCGATGCAACAGAAATCGTGATCCCGCGATACCCGATCGAGCGTGGAGGAAACGTGAAGTGGGGACAGAGGTCACATGTGCATCGGGTTTCGGCAATTCGGGATTCTCGGTGTTGAGAGTTCTGCTACCATAGGAGTCGCGAACTTCGAAACGCGATGGTCAAGCAGGACAGGTGTTGATATATCGGGGTTCGGTCATTTGTAGGTTCCGTGAATTTCGACCACAAGAATCGCGATACCCCGATACGCGATTTCCCGATGGGATTGAAGCCTGTAGCGGAGGACAGGAGTCGAAAACTGAGCCTTTCCGTGGGTGGACGCCAAGTGGCATCGGAAACCAGGAATTGGGGATTTGCAAGGTAAGAGGTCTACAACCTTGTGAAGACCGATTTCCCGACGTAGCAATCACCGACAAGAGGAAAAGGGCATGGGTGAACATTCCTCAGGTTTCAAGAATTGTGAGATCCGAGAGCAGGACTCGTAATCACGCAAGGTCCGATTTCTTGATAGGATAAAGGGAGATCAACACGAGCATTCTGTGGGTATAGGAAACTCCCGTGAAGGGGGTTGAAGAGCATTTTATCTCTTTGGGCCACGAAAAGGAAGGTCCTGGTGGAAGCGGGGCGCGAGGGTGGTGCGTGCTGCACCACAATGAGAATGGTGTAAGAAGCTTATAAGGAGGAAAATAAAGTAGAGAAGGAGTTGGCCAGGAAGAAAATCCAACAAAACATAGGAAAAATTCCAAGAAGAGGCAAGGGAACTATTCGAGAGAAGTTCCAAAAACCCAAACCTGAAGCAAGAAAGTATCACAGTCATACAGAAAGAGGAGGAAGTTCCAGAGGTGGAAAACATGGCGGAATAAAATCTTCTTATTGAGGAAGAGGAAGAGGAAGAGGATGAGGGGTAAGATTTTATTCCTATGGAAATACAAGACATATGTCTTGGGAATGTCCTGAGAGGAATAAGAAAGAAGGAAGTGGAGAATCTCACATTTATGAAGCTCAAAGGAAAAATGTGGAGGCAGAAAGAACAGAAGATAGGAAACCCCTCATGATGAGGAAAATTCTCTTAAATCTAGAGAAGGATATGAAAAATGTATTTCAGAGAAACAGTCTGTTCAGGATTGTTTGCAATACCAAGGACAGGGTATGAAAGGTGATCATAGATAGTGGGAGAACTGATAATTTGGTATCCACAAAAATGGTGGAAATGCTAGAGATGAATACAACTGCACATAGGAACCCATACAAGGTATCGTGGTTGCCGAAAGGACACCAAGTCATGGTATGTTGACAATGTAATGTTGAATTTAATATAGGAGGCTATAAATATGAGATTTTATGTGATATAATACTCATGGACGTTTTTCATATTCTGTTGGGACGACCATGGAAATTTGACAGAAATGTTATACATGATGGGAGAAATAATACTTACACCCTTGAGAAGAATGTTTGTACACACATGTTGTTGCCAATGGAGGATAATAAAGTGAAGGAAGAAGCTATCCCAATCATACTTCTCATGAGTGGAAAGGAACTCTTGAATGAATTAAAGAAGGAACAAGAGGTGTAGTTTGTTGTGGCGAGAAAGCCTAGAGTCATCCTCGCAAGCACTTCTATGGATGATCTTCCTGTAGAAATTCAAGAGTTGTTGGATAATTTTGTTGGCATAGTGGTGGATGAGTTACCTTTCTCATTAACACCCATTAGGAATATTATTCATCACACTGATCTTATTCTAGGAGCAATTTTTTCAAACAAAGAAGCATATAGGTTGACACCTCAAGAAAATGAATAGGCCAAGAATCAAGTCCAAGATTTTTTGGACAAGGGTTTGGTTAGAGAAAGTTTGAGTCCATGAGTAGCACCAACTGTGTTGAGTCCAAATAAATATGGAGGATGGAGAATGTGCACAAATTCTAGAGCATCAAAAATATCACCATCAGGTATAGATTCCCTTTTCCCAGAATGGATGATTTGATGGATTTCTTGAGTGGAGAAAATTATTTTTCTAAGATATATATGAAAAGTGGTTATCACCAGATAAGAATGAGAGAAGGATATGAACGGAAGACAACATTCAAGACAAATGAAGGGTTGTATGAATGGATTGTTATGTCATTTGGATTAAAAAATTACCCAAGCACATTCATGAGACTAATGAATGAAGTACTCAAAGACTTCATAGATAAGTTTGTAATTGTGTATTTGGATGATATCCTAGTCTTCAGTAAAACTTAAGAAGAGCACTTAAGGAATTTGACATCTCTGATGAGGAGGTTGCAGCAGGAGAAGCTATTGATACATTTGAAGAAATATTATTTAATGAAGACATAAATCATATACTTGGGTTTTGTGATATCTTCAAATGAATTGAAGATGGATCCAGAGAAGGTGAGGGAAATCAAAGAATGTCCTTCTCCAAGAAGCATATCTGAGGTGAGAAGCTTCCATGGATTAGCAAGTTTTTACTGGAAAATCATCAGGAATTTCAATGGAATTTGTGCACCTATAATGGACACTATAAAGAAAAAGCACAAGTCTTTTAATTGGACAACAAAAGATGAAAAAATATTTAGAGTATTGAAGGAGAAGATAAGAGAACAATGTATTCTGGTTCTGCCATATTTCAAGAAGATATTTTAAGTGAGGTGTGATGCCAGTGGAGTATCTATTAGTGCAGTATTGAGCCAAGACAATAATACTATCGCTTATTTCAGTGAAAAACTGGATGTCACCAAGAGGAAGTACTCAACATATGATATGGAGTTTTATGTTGTAATACAAGCTCTGAAAAAGTGGAGGCATTATCTTGTTCCAAAGGAGTTTGTTTTGTATAGTGATAATCAAGCTTTACAATTCATAACAAGACGGGAAAAGTTAAACCAAAGACATACCAAATGGGTAGAATTCATGCAGAATTTTACTTTTGTTATCTAGAAAATTAGTCATAGTGCTAACAAAGTTCATGATGCTTTGAGCAGGAGATGTCTGATTATGCAGGAATTTCAAGTGGAGACCTTAGGGTTTTAACACCTTAAGGAAATGTATCATGATGATACATATTTTAAAGAGGCTTATGAAGCATGTGAGAACCCTTTTCTAAGGGACATGAGTAACTGGATAGAGTATCTAATTCAATATGGACTATTTTTCAAAGGAAATCAAGTCTGTATTCCAAAATTCTCAATGAGAGACAACCTATTGAAAGAAAAACACAATGGAGGATTGGCTAGACATTCTTCCAAGATAAGACTTATGCACAAATGATTTCTTCATACCATTTTCTAGGTATGAGATCCAATGTGAAGAAATTTGTGGACAAATGTAGAGTTTTCTAGTATGCAAAAGGGAAGCAACAAAACATTGGTTTGTATCAACCATTGCCTATTCCAGAGAATCCATGGGATGCCATAGGCATGAATTTTGTGTTGGGATTTCCAAGAACCCAAAGGGGGATTGATTCCATATTTGTTGTGGTTGATAGATTTTATAAGATGGCACATTTCATAGAATTCCATAAAACTAATGATGCTACTCACATAGATTTATTTTTTTCAAGGAAGTTGTGATATTGCATGGCTTGCCAAGGAGTATAGTTTAAGACAAAGATACCAAGTTTGAGGGAAACTTTTGGAGAGCCCTATGGAAGAGACCAGGGACAAATTTGTCTTTAAATTCAACATATCACCCTCAGATAGATGGATAGACTGAGGTGGTAAACCATAGTTTGGGAAATCTGTTGAGAAGTCTGGTCACTGAACATCATAACCAACGGGATCAGATTTTGCCTCAAGTAGAGTTTTCTTATAATGATTCTCTAAACAAAATAACTGGAAAAAGTCCATTTAAAATAGTGTATGGAATGCATCTGAGAGGAATTTCAGAGTTAATGGATTTAAAACATGATGGGTTCATAAGTGCAGGAGTAGAATACTTTTCTATAGAGATGCAAAAGATTCATGATCATATAAAGAGATAGTTGCAGGAGAGAAGTTAGAAGTATAAAAGCCAAGTTGATTAGAAAAGGAGAGAGGTTCACTTCAAATTTTGATATCAACTTTTAGCACATATAAGGAAGGAAATGTTCTCAAGGGGAACATGTAATAAACTGAAGATGAAAAAAATAGCACCATGCAAGATTCTCAAAAAGTTTGATGCAAATGCATATGAGATTGAGATGCTAGAGGATGTGGGAATATCATCCATATTCAATGTTGCATACATGTACCCTTACAGGATGAATGATATAGGAGGATTAGATGATAAAAAAGAGCTTCAGTGGGAGAAGAAGATGCCCACAACAAAAAATCCATAGATGGAGAAGATCATAGATCCAAATATTGGTAAGAAGACCAGGAGGAAGACTTATTTTGAGTACCTAGTTAAGTGGAAGGGTCACCTAGTAGAGGATGCTAGTTGGGTAAATGAATATGACATCCAGAAGTGTGGAAAGATAGTGTAGGATATCATGGACACAAGTCCATGAATTTTTGGCCAAAGGAGTATGATGCAACAACATCACCATCAACATTAAAGAGGCCAAGTGGATGACAACTCAACACCCAACGTGCCGATTTGAAGTTGTTTTTGAATTCCATGGAGGAGAGCGTCTTTCTGTTTTGAAAAGATTGAAATTTAAAATTGTTAAATGTTTTGAGGCTTGAGCCATCACATAAGGCCACTGAGGATTGTAATCGCTTTTATTAGAAGATAAGTTTGTACATATATTGAGTATGAACTCATATATGAATGCAATATCCATTCAATGTAATAGTCCTTAGTAGATGAATGCATTAACTGTGATAGGATAACTCTAAGGTGGTCTGGAGGGAAGGATCGAGAATCCCCTCATTGTATAAATATATGTATTGTATTCCCAAATGAGGTTGTTGAAGTTCACTCTAGGAACTGCTTAATATTGTAGTTATTGTTGAATATTCTTATTGATGTTGAGAGAGATGTTGAAGCTTAGGAAGAATTGCAGAGAGCTGTAGGAATCCAGGTACATATTTTAATGAATGAATGCAAGTAGAGAGGTTTGATCCTAAATGCATAGTGTGGTGTTCATATGATTTATTTGAATACATGTGATGTTTCTTTATGCTCTCTCTTTTTTATTTGTTTAAGTATATTTTATGCATGAATATGTTTTTCATGGTTAAGTGTGGAAGTATTTGATGCTTCTGTAAGTTTCATTTGTTTCTCTTTTGAGATTCCTGGTGCAAGGAGTGCCTAGGTCAAGTCGAGATAGACTCAAAAGCTTAGGAGAGATAACATGAACTTACAAAGGAAGTGCAAGGAATGCACAATTGTTTAGTCGAAGTGCATAGAGTGCATAGTTGCTCAGAGGAGAGAAAATGTTTGAGAATACCTTTTCCAGGAGTGAATCAAGACAACAGTTTCTTTAAGTGTTGAAGAAGTTTAAGAAGGGACTAGCATAAGGAGTGCTTAAGGGATATTTTCTCAGAAATATCTAAGTATGAAATTAATTAGAAGTTCCAAGGATGCAAGGAGTGCGCCAGAGGTATGAAATACCTCAAGAAACAAATCTTAGAAGATATAGAGAACACGTGATTTCAGTAGGAAGGACTTCGAAATTTTCTAAGTCAAAAGTTTTAAAAGTGCCAGAGGAGCGCACAAGAGGGCGCCAAAGATTTTATTTATCTATTGCAGTCAAAATCAGGAAGGATAATGATCAGAATATTCAAGGAGGGGAAGATTCGTTGTTTCAAATTTGAATGGTGGAGATTTGATCGGGAAGATACATGGTATTTTTTCACCCTTAGATATGGAAAAGTAGCATGTGGTTTAACCCTGTAAGTCTTTAATACTTCGTTCATTCAGAGAAGTCGTAGATAAATTTTAAAGGAGAAGTTATCGAGGGTCAAGATCTACGGTCAAGATCCATTCAGGAGTTTGTAGGAGCATGGAAAACCATTGGATTAGGAGGAGCTACGTGAATTTTAATTGGTGTATTCCTTCGGACTTCGTGTATTCAGAGGATTCAGAGTGTGGAGAAGTCGAGACGCCCAAAGTCCTGAATGTCGGAGTGAATCATGGCCATTCAAAAGGTGGGGACATGTGTTAGCAGATCATGCACTCTAACAGATTAGCATTTTAGCGAAAGTAGGAGTGGAGAACTTATGATGTCCTGAAGGCTGGAGTTCATCTGGGTCATCCATCATAAATGACACACGTTGTCAAATCAAGAAACTCAGAGGGTAAGTACTCCGGGAGAATATAAGGAAGAGGAGGTTGATCTCTCCAAACTCCTGAAGCCCAGAGTAGATCAGGGTTGTTGATTTTGGGAAGGGTATGTGGTAGCAGATCCGGAGGTCCGAAACTCCAAGGGAAAATAGGGTAGTGTTGTGGAGACTTGCGGAGGCCCGAAGCCCTAGAGTAAATCCCAACCGTCCATTGGAGAGGACGCGTGGTGAAATATATCGCAGTCCAGGAACTCGACACTTCGGTGAAATCAAAGAATGGTGGAGACAAGGAGGAAATTGTTGAAATCCCTAAAGGGCATCCTAGTCGTCGATATAGGAGAGGATAGGTGGAGTCAGGAGATCTTGTTCAACGTTTCAACATCGGGAGATACAAGGATATGTGTCATTTGGTAGACCATCAAAAATCATCTAAGCCCAAAGGGGAATGATATGGATCATCCATCTGGGCGTAGATTATGGATCGTCGATCTGAGACTCGATGTAAAATGCTTTTCGGTAATCCGGGAGAATTGTAGAAAAGGCCATTGTATGAAAATCACCAAATCCAGAAAAGATATAATTTGAGCCATTGATCATGATGTTCATTGTGAATTTTTGATATATCCGCCTAGTGTTTGATAGTTTGGGGGATTTGTGTTAAGAGGTAAGAGGGATAGAAAAGTCCCTAAGTCCCAAAACTTTCACGGTTTGAAGCTTTGCCCCATGGTTTTGTCCCTCAATGTCTGGGGAGGCTTTGTAAGCACTCACGGACTCTTGAAAATGAATTTTTACCCTCGGGAAGAAGTTTTAAGGACCTATGCATTAATATTTTGGGTTCAAAGAGAGCCTGTGATCTAATTTCATCTCTCAACTAGAATGATCCTAGACCGGGAGGTTGCGTAGACCCTGTGAGAGGGTGGGATCTGCATCACACACTCTCCCCAAGTTCCACAAGGAATTACCAAATTTATTTAATTTAAAAAGGTCAATTTCCTTCACATTCCCCAAAGTGTTCTTATTTTCTCTCTTCGGTGTCCCTTTGATCCCCAGATTCTCATTTAATGAGTGTCTCCTAACTAGATCTTAGTTAGATTTTAATTAGGAGTCTTCTTCTAGTTAGACTTAGTGTAATTGGACTCTAGATATTATTCTATGAGTATTCCTATTCTCTCATATTATTATTTCTTCTTTTTAAAAATCCATTATATTAATTTCATGCACACATGTGTATTTTATCCAACCCTTAGATCCTATTCCCCTTTTTCTTAGAGTTTGATTATTCTCCAATATTTTAACTTATGACATAATTCATTTAGTCGTTTATTTAAATTTAGACTTAGACTTAGTCTTAGACTCTTGTTAGAATTTCAAATCAATAATTTATTGTTTCATTAATTATTTTATTCTAACAAGGTCTAATGATTTAAAATGTTTTCTAGGCCACCTAGATTTATTGACTCAAGTTTTTAATTTCGTGACGTGCCCTTCAAGACGAACCTTCATGCTCTAAGGATGCCACTCACCATTGACTTGTTTTGGAAGTTTGTTCGACCCTTGGAGTCAACACTCCACTCGATCGATGAAATATACGAGATAAAAAAAGTATGTAGAACAGAAATAAAATGCTAGAAATGGCAGAATAACAGTAATATAACCAGCATAATCTCCATAATAACACATAAATGATATAAGAACAACAACATAAATAACACTTTGATTCATAAAGAAATGTTCACGGGCCTCTTCGAGGGGGCAACCTCTAGTCAAGCAACACTTTGTTACAATAATATCCAAGCTAGGGTTTTCATACCCTCGAACCTTATTTATACTAAATATGTCTATCAACACAAGCATCTAGAGGAATATCCTTCTAGAAGCGGAAGCTTCTATTAGGTCTTCTTACATCCGCCTTATTCTATTTTATTGAAAGGCCTTATTAATATTGACCTTTATTACATACAAATATATTTCTCTACCTATCTACGGGTTAGGACCCTAACATGTCCACCCCCTTAAAAACAACCTTGTCCTCAAGGCTTGAGATGTGGAAACTGCTCCAGAATGGTAGCTGGTTCCCAAGTGGCATCTGCTAGAGTTGTATCTTTCCACTAGACTAGCACTTCCTTGATGGTTCTCTGACGCAGGCGACGCTCACGCTAGTCCAAAACTGCTTCTGGCTGTAGCCAAATGGATCCTTCTTCAACTAACTCGAGAAGGTTGGTTTGAATTTGGCACCTAGTTCCAATCACCTTCTTTAAGCATGAAACATGAAAAATAGGATGTAGCTTCGAATGACTGGGCAGAGCTAACTGATAGGAAACTTGTCCCACACGCTTGAGAACTATATAAGGACCATAAAATTTGGGCGCTAGCTTCTGACAATGCTAGGCCTTGAGGGAAGTTTGCTTGTATGGTTGTAGTCACAAAAACACCTGATCCCCTTCTACAAATTGACGTTCAGAGCGACCTTGATCTGCTTGTTTCTTCATGCGATTATGTGCCATGAAAAAGTTCTCTTTGAGGGTATGGAGAATATCCTCTCAAACTATAAGTGTTTGTTCAATTGCCTGGACCTTTGAGGTACCTGATAAGTATGAGAGAACTGAATGTGGCTTCTGTCCATATACCGCTTCAAAAGGAGTCATGCGTGTAGCTGTATGGTAGGAAGTGTTGTACCACCATTCAGCTAGGGGTAACCATTGAGCCCATTGATTTTTCTTTTCAGAGGAAAAACACCTCAGATATGTTTCCAAACACTTGTTGACAACTTCTGTTTGACCATCAGTTTGGGGATGATAAGTTGTGCTGAGATGCAATTGGGTGCCCTGTAGCTTGAATAGTTCTTGCCAAAAATTTCTTATGAAAGTTGGGTCACAATCATAAACAATAGAGTGTGGTATGCCATGAAGCTTGAAGACCTGGTCCATGAAAATTTGATCCATCGTGGATGCAGTAAATGGGTGTTGAAGAGCGCAAAAATGAGCATACTTGGAAAGGCAATCCACAACCACCATTATGACTGATTTATTTCCCGATTTGGGTAATTCGGTAATAAAGTCCATAGAGATATCCTTCCAAATAGCAGGTGGAATCGGAAGTGGTTGTAGCGTGCCCATATATTTGACTGTTTCTCCCTTGTTGCATTGACACACATCACATTCAGTGACAAAATTACGGATGTACCCATCCCAGAAAAAAAAACGTTTGACCTTGTCATAGGTTTTGGTGAACCTTGAGTGCCCCGCTACGGGTGTAGAATGAAGCTCAGAAAGTACCATGGATTTAAGCTTTGATTGTTTAGTTAAATACAAATGACCTTTGTATTGAAGCTCATCCTTGAGCCAAGAGTACCCTGGGGGACCTGGAGCATTGGTCTGCAATTGCTGGATCAAATGCAAACTTTTGGGATCTTGTAGCCATTCCTGGCGAACAGCTTGGAGCGAATCTGGTACAATGAAGGAAAGAGAAAAAAGGGATCCTTCTTCTTCATATTTTCAGGACAATGCATCCGCTACCACATTGTCTTTGCCTTTATTTTAAATTATCTCATAATCATATCCAAAGAGCTTAGTCGCCCATTTTTGTTGCTTTGGGGAGGAAATGCGTTGTTCTAGAAAGTACTTGAGGCTTTGATGGTCTGTCTTAATTTGGAAACGTTTTCCCAAGAGATAAGGGCGTCACGCATCAACGACATGCAAGATAGCCAACATTTCCTTTTCATATATGGGTTTGCCCAGATTCCTTTCAGATAGTTGCTTGCTGGTGAAGGCCAAAGGTCGACCCTCTTGCATAAGGACAACACTAGCTCCTTTCCCTGAGGCATCACATTCTAACACAAAGGTCTTTGTGAAATCAGGAAGGGCTAGAACCAGAGTGGTGCACATGGCCATCTTCAAGGTTTGGAAAGCTTGAGAAACGACTGGAGTCCAAGTGAAAGAGTTCTTTTTGAGGAGAGCAATGAGAGGTGTTGCAATCTTTCCATAATTCTTAACAAACTTGCGATAATACCCTGTTAATCCCAGAAATCCATGCAAGATTTTGAGAGTCTTTGGATGCGGCCAGTCTTGCATAACTTCAATCTTTTTCGGATCCACCCTGACGCCATCCTTGCCAACTAGATGACCCAAGTATTCTACTTCTGAGGCACCAAAAGAACATTTAGACTGTTTTAGGAAAAGTTGGTGCTGAGAGAGTAGATGGAGAACTCGATCCACATGAGTAAGAAGGTTTGTCCAGGTTTTTCTATAGATGAGGATATCATCAAAGAAAACTAAGACAAAATGATGGAGAAAGGGACGAAAGACATGATTCATGAGGCTTTGGAAGGTGGAGGGGGCATT
>JZKD02S2233884.1:1266949-1292607 GCA_000966675.3 Picea glauca
AATGAGTTTCTTGGGCAATGCGGCGATGAATAAAATTATGGGTGCTTCCACTATCAACCAGAATGATGACCTTTTGATGCTTGATGTAACCGATTAACTTGAGGGTTTGGGGGGCAGAGAAGCCCGTGAGACAATTAAGGGAAATGATCAGTTCCAGTTCGGGAGGGTTTGAGGGAGGGGTTATGTCAGTGATTTCAGGTGACTCAGACACAAGGGGAGTTTCAACATCCTCTTCCGAAATATCCTTAGAGATGGCCATAAAAATATTTTGTTCCTTACACTTGTGGCCCGAGAAATATTTGTCATTACAATTATAACAAAGGCCTTTGAGTTGGCATTCATCCATTTCAGCCTTGGTCAATTTTTGGATATTTAATGGGGTAGAGGGAGTAGTGGGATTTACAGGTTTAGGGCGAGGGATAAAGAAGGTTTTACGGTTTTGAGAGGATACAACCTGTTGTGCTTCTTTATCTTTTTTAGTATCATCCACCCAAATCAAAGGTCAAGCCATGAGGACATGGGCCCGAATCTCATCCTTGAGGCCACTGATAAAACACTCTTGAAAGAAAGCATCAGTCATGCCCTCTCTTCGAAAATCCAGGTGCTCAAAGGAAGCTATGAAGTCTTCTATTGTTCCTGATTGTTTCAACTTTCTCAAATGGCCCAAATGGTTGGTGTCAGTGTCAAAGCATTCATAAAGCTCGGTCACAAATTGGGTCCAAGCAATATACCCTTGACAGGAAGTTTTTCTCCATTGCCACCATTGCCAACGTTCTTGATCTAGATGGAGAACACCATACCGGAGTTTGGCCAATTCATCTGTAATGTCGTATAAAGAGAAATAATGTTCCATTTGGGTTACCCAACCCATGGGGTCCGAGCTATCAAATTTTGTCACATCCACCCGCAGAAGGTGTAGGTAATTTTGAAAGTGATCGTGCTGAAAGGTATGGGAATGGGAGGAATGTTCACCTTCAGTCTTTGGAGGTGCGTCAGAGAAAGGGTCATCTGTAGGGATCTTCAGTTTGGTGCAGAGTGATGCAAAGACAGATTCAAGTTGGGTGGTCAGTTCTTGTTTGACTTCCTCCATTGAGGACTACATGGTTGTATTTATGGTTGTATTGATGGATGTATCGATGGAGGAAACAATGGCACTGCGTTGTTTCACTTCTTTTTGGGTCTCGAGGAAACCAGATTGCAAGGTGTTGAAGCGAGCTTCCAGGTCTTGGCTATGGGTATGGACCATGAGGATGGGTGAACTGAAAAGGGGTGGGCAGGGTCAAATTTTTTTCCGAAAAATGATATGGATGAATGTGATAAGGGCGAAGAGATGGATCCAATGGAATATGTCTCAAATAATGGTGAAACAAATTCCAGACTACACCTGTGGAGTTATACTACGGTCTAAAGAATACTGCAGCGATGAAATCCCCAAATGCTTAACCAGTAAGAAAAGTGTAGTGATTTGGCAACCCGAACACAGTTGCGTGGCAACAGATCTTGTCTGTTTTAATTTGTTTATGTTTATATCCCCAAGGGTTAGGTATTCAAGGGTTCTACAGATAAGGGTTTGCCCTGTGCTATAGGTCTCTGATATACGTGCGAGGTCCAACAATAGTACTCGGCCCAATATCTCAGGGCACTAACTAAGGAGGATAGACCGTACCCTTAGTTATACTACCTGACTGCCCAAGTACTAGAGAGAATCTTCTCGAGTGCTATTCTCAGTGGCACTATAGCAGTCAGGCGGCCGATTGGTTTATCTAAAGAGGGCTTCAAGAAATCTAGGTCGATTCCGTACACAGGTGTTGTCTGATGCGCTACCACTCGAAGGGGTACCAACAGGGGTTACAAGGGTGGCCAACAGATGTGCACTTAAGAACCACTTGTATTTCTTGCGTGTATGAATCCCTCAACCCTGGATTTATGTGCATAATGATAGATCTCTGTGGCTTAAAGACGCCGGAATACGTCTCTACCCTGAAAAAAATTTCCCACAATTTCTGCCAAGGAAAGTGCTCTGATACCACTTGTAATATACTAGATATAAAAAGTATGTAGAACATAAATAAAATGATAGAAATGGAAGAATAACAGTAATATAACCATCATAATCTCCACAAAAACACATAAATGATATAAGAACAACAACATAAATAGCACTTTGATTCAGAAAGCAATGTTCACGGGCCTCTTCGAGGGGGAAACCTCCAGTCGAGCAACACTCTGTTACAATAATCTCCAAGCTAGGTTTTTCATACCCTCGACCCTTATTTATACTAAATATGTCTATCAAGAGAAGCATCTAGAGGAAGATCCTTCTAGAAGAGAAAGCTTCTTTTAGGTCTTCTTACATCCGCCTTATTCTATTTTATTGAAAGGCCTTATTAATATTTACCTTTATTACATCCAAATATATTGCTCTACCTATGTGCGGGTTAGGACCCTAACAATCGACCTTGTGAGAGACTAAGGGATTCTAAGCAATAACGACTCCTCCTTATTGTGCACCCATTAGAAATATTTGTGAGCGACTGTCTTAGTCTACTCTCATGACATCGTGGACCTATTGAAATAGGTAACCATTAACCTACCATTCATACCACGGAGGGAGTGCTAGTAGGATGTGATAGGGACGATGCCACACCTCTCTCTCAAATGTTTGGTTTTTGTGCATGGCCTCTCTACTCCTTATGTGAGTCGTATTAGCAAGCATCGTCAAACGTCCATCCATTGATTAAAACCATATCAAATATATGGATACATAAATCATACTAAAATCTATCATAGATCACATGTGTGTAATAATGAAATACTCGAACAAATACAATCCATTCCATTACTCAATCTGGAGTCCAAGGAAGCCCATTGATGCCATTGGCATCCATAACCTGTCATGTGTCCTGCACACTCAGGAAAACTCATCAATAACATATGCCAATATATATACATCAAAATATTAATAAGTCAAAACACATCATCATCATCATATATATATAACCCATAAGCGAAACGAAATCATAATATACCATAATCAGATCACTTGCATTCAGGTGTCTTCAAAGAATAAGTCAGAAAAGTATGCTCAGTAGAGTGGAATGTTACAGAAGTGAAGTTATCATACAATTTTTTTATTTATGCAAGATGTTATTTATCTTTGTTTCAAATAAGAAGTTTCCTATATATAGGATATATTCGTATATATAGTGAAATCTTATCATAAAACTATTTTGTGGCCAAGAAAAAAATAATGTATATAGAATACAAAATATGAAAACATATTACATTAGTCACATTGATATTGTTCAAAATGGAGAGAACTATTTGTTATCTATATTTAAAGGAAATTATAGGAACATTTCTAAGGGGAAAACCCATAAAAATGATGAGACTAGAGTCAAACTATATAAACATTGTAACTATATATTTCTATGTTAATCCAAAAAATCATGACTACCAAATAAAAACTCTACGGTTTATCAAAAATAAAAGTATATGCATAAATAGCGAGAACAAAACTAACAGAGAAACCATTCAAAATATTGAACAAAGAAGCCATACGATGTTAATGTATCCATGTAATAAGACTCTTCATTTATATTAACCAATACATTGAGATGTCGACCCTCTTATATAACTGGACGATTTGATAAACCACCACAATAAAAGGAGAGTGTAGGTCGTTGTGACCTAGGATCCCTGTAGTCAAAAGCATTTACACAATGATAAAAATCAATACCAAAAATAAACAAATTTTCACAGAGGAAGAACTAGAGTGGCGATTTTAAACAAAGGGTTTGAATAAAATTGCATATCAAATATTATAGTCCTTTAGAGAAACAATACAATAGAGAATTTAAATAATGATAAAAGAAATATGTAAACAATATGAGACTTCTCCAAACCTATAACATTATAGTTCGTCTCTTCAAGACCGCAATCTCTTATTTATAATGTCGGTAGGAAGGATTGTAATACTACGTGAACATGTTACAAACTTAATACTAAGAACAATAATTATATACATGCGAAGAGAAGGAGTACGATTTAATGTGGGAGACCAATGCGATGATAGGATTGGAGTGCAGAATAAAGCGCAATTGAACAAGAATTATGTCATGGAAATGCCATGATATATAGTTAAGAACATTAAATAATCGAATTTGAAGAACATTTAAGTAAACTTATATAAGTAAATGGAAATTTTATTTAAAAACAAACATTGTTGGGTGGAAAGAGATATGGCATATGGTATCATAACATAGTTATGACACTATGACCTTAAGGGATCAAAGAAATTTTTTTGTTTGCTTTTGAACAATATAATTGACTTCATTATCTGTTTCTCATATCAGAACCAACAACAAATTATCATGGATGAAAAAACTGAAAAAATCAACTTAAAGTGAACCTAGGATGTATGTAGAGCTAAACAATAATAAACCACACGAAACATCCATAGGACTATTGGAAACCATGCATAGTTTAAAAGAGGATATGCAAAGTATAAAGGAAGATGATGAAATGCTACTTAAGTATATTAAATAGAAAGAAGAGATAATTGAAATTATTCTTAAACACATGATTGAAATGAAGAAACAAAGATAGATAGGACATACTTCCAATAATGCCAAAAAGGAACCTTCTAAAGAAGAATCTCATAAACATAAGGAATATCAAGTGAATAGTGATAGACCATAATTGTTAGAAGAAGGAAAATATAGCGAGGATGGCTTAGAAAACATCAGATTGTGGATGATTTCACCTAAAACAAAGAAAATAAAATGGCATGAGGAAGAATTGCATGGAGAGTTTAAGAAAAACATACCACCCAATTTTGATGGTGAGTCTGAGGAGGGAGCAAAATCTTGGCTTCTGAACATGAGCAAATAATTTCAAATTTATAACCACCCCAGAAGCGTGAAGGCTATATTAACTGTGTATCGACTCGATGGAAAAGTTTCCATTTGGTGGCAGGAAACAAAAGTAATTCACAAGATTCAGAACAATGACCTAAACTAAAAATTATTCAAGAAATACTTTAAATATAAATATTTAATAGCATGATATTACGATGAGAAGGCCAAAGAGTTCCATGACCTTAAGCTAGGACATATTTCAGTTAAATATTTTGTGACTAAATTTGTGAATCTTATGAGATATGTACCTTACATCCATAAGGAGATGGAAAACATTCAAAGGTTCATGATATGTCTTCCTCAAGTATATAAAGAGAAAATTGAATTCCATAATTGAAATACCATGGATGAAGTGATAAGAGATGCCAAGTTTTTCTTTACCCAATTTAAGTAGAGAGATCAATATACAAAGTCATGGAAACAAAGCATAAGGACATATTTGACCCTAAAAAGAAAATTTTCAAACATCCTTGACAACCTTCGCACAGTGCACTAGTTAAGAAAAATAACATATTCTTTGGAAAACAAAGTGTATTTAGTTTAGAACAAAAATAAACCTACATATTTTTTGAAAAAGGAAGCTAGTGAGATAGTTAGGGAACCTCTTTAGTGTTCGTTCTTTAACGTACCCCATCTATATCAGAACCTCCCATGAAATAATCCCAAAATAAGTCAATACAAAATATTCAGAGAGTGACAAATGTAAACGATATTACTCGAAGCATACACAAAATCAATGTTTCCCTAGAAAATCAGCAAGTTGATCACCAATATTCCATGGTTGAGATAGAAGGTATGTTAAATCATAAACCTATATCTATATTAATATATCCTGGTACAATTTTGTGTTATATTTCATCATAGCTAGTCCAGTTAGCTACAAGAACAAAAAGAAAAGTTGTTGAAATGGTAAAATACTATGCAATAAACATGGATGGAATGTATATTAGGTTAGATTTAAATATTTTACCATTCAGATCTTATGATCTTCTCATAGGCATTAATTGGTTGGAGAAACATTCATCTCTTGTAAATTGTCATGACAAGACCTTTAGTTGCATAGATGATTTTGGTAAAAATAGAACAATGGAAGGTACAGTGTGGGGAGTGTCAGTAAGATAGATCTCTACCTTACAATTAAAAGGCAATGCAAGAAAATACTGCAATATTTATGTTTTCCACATATTCAATAATATTGGAGAAAGGAATGAAAATTTGTTAGCTAACAATCCACTATTGAAATATTTCTAGGATGCATTCCCAGAGGAAATTCTAGTATTACCTCCTAGATGAGACATAGATTTCACCATTGACTTAGTGCCTAGATATGCACTAGTCTCTAAGGACCCTAACCAAATGAGTACTCCATAATTGACAAAGATTAATATGTAACTTCATGCACTGTTAGATAAACAGTATATCAGACCCAATGTGTCTCAGTGGTGAGCACCAGTATTGTTCATAAAAACAAAGATGGAATTTTTGGATTCTGTATTGACTACCTGCAACTCAACAAGATGACTAATAAAAACAAGTACACTTTTCCCCACATGGATGAATTGTTTGATCAATTTAGAGGATACAAGATATTCTCTAAAATATATTTGTAATCAGGATATCACTAGTTTATAATCAAAGAGGACATACATAAAAATGCATTCTGGAATATATATGGGAATTAAGAATTTGTAGTGGTACCTTTTGGTTTCACATACCCCTACTACATTTATGTGCTTAATGCAAAATTAGTTTAGAAAGTATCTATACAAATTCATGATTGTTTTTATAGATGATATATTGATCTATTCAAAAACCAAAGAGGAACGTGAGGAACATTTGAGAATAATCTTACAGACACTTAGACAGCACTAACTTTATGCAAAGTTTAGTAAATGTAAATTTTACCATGACAAAGTAATATATTTAGGACATGTGATTTTCAATGAAGGAATATCAGTTGACCTAGAAAAGGTCAAGGCCATCCTAGATTGGTCAATGCCAAAGCATGTGTATGATGTATGATCTTTCATGGGAATCATAATCTATTACTGTATATTTATAAAAGGATTTTCCAAACTTGCTTATCCAATAACTTCATTAGAAAATAAAGGAACCATATTTAATTGGACCAAAAAATGTCATGAGAGTTTTGAGAAACTAAAAACATTATTGACAACAACACCTATCTTGAAGATAATAGATCCACATAAATATTTGTAGTCTTTATTGATTCCTCAAAAGAAGGATTAGGAGGGGTGTTGTTACAAAATGATCATGTGATTCTCTATGAGTCACATAAACTAAAATACCATGAAAATAATTACACAATACATCATGTGGAACTAAATACCATTGTGCATGCCTTAAAGATGTAGAAAAAATATTTATTGTGTAGGATATTCATATTGAACACATATAATATCAATCTAAAATATTTTTTTCAATCAACAAAACTTGAATGAAAGACAAATAAGATGTTTAGCTTTCTTAAATGAGTATGCTTTTGAAATAAAACACATTAAGGGAAAAGAGAATAAAATAGAAGACACACTCATCAGAAAATTAAATGCAGTTTATAGTAGCAATTTTCAAACTGATCTAAAACAAAAAATAAAATCAGTAACAAAAAATGATGAAATGTATGAAATATTACGGGAAAATTTAGAAAATTATGATTCGGGTGAAGGAGAGTCAAAATTCAAATGGATTAGTGATTTATAAGGAGATAATTTACATTCAAAATAGTGCATATCTGAAAATTTTAATATTGGTTGAAGTACATAAGAAACCTTACTCGGGTCACCAAGGTTACCAAAAGACTATAACAACTTTGAAAAAAAAATATTTCTAGCCCGGAATGAAAACTTAAGTGGCTAAATATCTTGCTAGATGTCTTGAGTTCTAGTAAGTTAAAGTTCAACATCGTCAGTCGACTGAATTATTTCATCCAATCCCCATTCGTTAGTGGAAGTGGGAATTAATCAACATGGATTTTATTACAGGGTTACCTGAACCTAAGAAATAAAATGATTTCATTATGGTAGTAGTGTACAAACTTACTAAAGTTGCACTCTTTATTCCAGTGAAATAAAATAATAAGGAGATAAACATTGCTAAAATATTCATGAAAGGGGTCTTTAGGATGCATGGTATACCAAAGCCTATAATTTGAGATAGGGACACAAAATTCACCTCAAATTTATGAAAGGATTTATTCAGTGGTTTGAATACTTAATTGAACTTTAATATCACATACACTCAAGAGAATGGTTAGGCCGAAAGGGCTAACCAAATCTTGGAGGATATGTTGCCAATGCGTGTGATGAAATGTCCGACAAACTCAGAAGAGTACCTCCACTTGGTTGAGTTTGCACACAATAATGGTTATCAGGCTTCCTTAAATATGAGTCCCTTTGAGGTAATATATGATAGAAAATGTCGAACACCCATTAGTTGGGATAGCCTCATTGATAGGATTATCTTGGACTCAAATATGTTAAAATAAATGGAAGCGGTTGTACAAAAAGAAAAACTAAATTTGAAAATTTCACAAGAAAGACAAAAGAGCTTTGTAGATATGAAAAGAACATATGCAAAGTTTAACATATGAGATTGTGTTTATCTTAAAGTTACACCCAAGAGAATTACATTAAAGTTGGGAAAAATTTCCAAGTCGACACCAAGGTATTGCAGGCCATTTCAAGTGCTTGCTAGGGTAGGGCTCAATGGCCTACCAACTTGCACTTCCAACTAGCCTAAAATTTCACAATGTATTTCATGTTTCACTATTAAAAAAGTATTTACATGACATGACTATCGTTGTAAATTGGAATGTGATTCAGGTGGAACCCAAAATTGAGTTTTATATGGAGCCACTATGTATTCTTGATGGGAAGGAAATTATTTTTTCAAATCGATTCATTACTCAGGTTAAGGTGCAATGGAAGCACTTTAGTCCTGATGAGGCTACTTGGGAGATGTAGGAAGCTATGAGAAAGGAAAATCCATCTCTATTTTGAATCTAATATGATCAAATTGGAACACTAGGGACAATGTTGAGATCAGTGGGAGAAGGATTTAATTCCCCTCATCTTGTTGATTTACACATTTAATTTCTTGCTAGTTTATGTTAAAATTGATATTTTGAGAGATATTGGAAAATACTTATGTGGAACTATGTCATCATAAACATTGATGAGGAATATTTTTGTGTAACATCCCGCTCTTGCATGCACTGAGAAAATGTATTCTTTGAGGACACTTGCTCGCAAGTGATCCGAATTATTATACTTTTGGGCATTTGATTTATGATTGTGAGGCATTATGAATCGATGACATGTTATTTGGCTACATTGACATAGACAGGTGCTATTGACTCGATTTTTCCTGAGTGTGCATGATTTTGGACCTCGATGATGCAGAGGAATGAATAGAACCCCTTAGACTCTAGATCGAGTCAAGGAGTGAACTATTGGGGGTTTGCTTGTTGTATATATGAAATTTGTGCATCTGATTAGATGATATGATATTGGATACTATATTTGACATGATTCATTGATGAGGCAAGTTGACGATAGCTTGTCGACCAGACTCACATGTGGAGTAGAGGGGTCACGCACTACTACCAGAGACGTTGAGGGAGAGGTGTGGACAACAGCCCTGCTACAACCTACTAGCACTCCCTTCATGGCTCAAACTGTAGGTTAACTACTACCTAGATCGAGAAGACCCACGATGGCATGAGGGCTGATTGCGACAGTCACTCACGATTATTCTAAGGGGTGCGCAATAAGGCAGGGGCCTTATTCCTTAGAGGCCCTTAGTCTCCCACAATATCACCTGACAAAGTATTGACTCCAGGGTTTTTTTATGTCTACCAAGTCAGTCAAGAGGCGAGTGGCACCCTTGGAGCACGTAGTGCGTCCTGAAGGGCACGTCGTGCAAGGGAAACATAATGGGGCAAGTGGCACCCTTGGAGCACGTAGTGTGTTCTTAAGGGCACGTCATGCAAGGGAAACATAATGGGGTGAGCAGCACCCTTGGAGCACCTAGTGCATCTTGAAGAGAATGTCAGATTGTTAAATAATAAATTAATAAACCTATATGGCCTTAGAATGAATACTGTGATGAGAAAGATTTAAAACAAATTTCCTAATAAAATGTCGCCGAGCCTAGGAAATTAAAGTCTAGGTCTAAGAGATACTTGTGATAAAAATAAAAATTTATATTTATATAACAATTAAAATAAAAATAAATAAATAATAATGATAATCATCATTAACCATGTGACGAGAAAGGGGTAAGCAATTCATTAATTTATAAAAAAAATAAAAAAACTGTTGGGGGATAAAATTTAAAAAGGGGGAAAAGGGGAAATAATTGTTTGGTCCCATATGTTAATTAATAATTTATTAATTAAAAAGGAAAAGGGGAAAAAGTTAATTTTCTACACCTACCAATTTGAGTTTTAAAATGAAAAGGGAAAGAGGGAAATTTAAAGAAATTAGGAAACTAGGAAAAAGCAGGAAACATAAAAAAAAAGGGGAAACACAAGGAAAAGGTAGAAAGTCTAAATTAGTAAGGTATCTAGCATTTAAGAAATTTCTAAATTAAACTCAACTAGTAAATTAGTAAGGGGGAAAGTCATTAAAACTTGTAAGGGAATATGGGAACACCTAGGAGCGATTCTAGGAATGATTTTAGGTGGGTGAGGGAAATAGGGGTAATGAATTAATTAAGGAAATTAATTTATGGTGAAATGAAGGGGATGGGTGACACATGTATGGGGAGGATTATTATGAATTAATTTATTGAGCAATAAATTAAAAGGGATTTTGGGAAAGTAATTGACATAGAAAATCTATATAAAGGAGGGAGGAGGAGGATGATAGATCTCTTTCGTTATGCGTAACGTTACGCTGCGGAATTTTAGACTTGAATGACTTAGCTTCTGGGAGTTGGGATACCCAGATCGGTGAGGAATGGTAGCTCAACCTTATGAGGCGAGCTGGGAGCTAGATGCTCTCTTTTTTAGTGTGTGTTGTGCCTTTGTGGCTTGGGGGGCTAAGGGGGGAGAAGAGTACCCCTAGCGTTGGTTGGGAGGTACTAGTGAAGTCTCGACGGTCGAAAAGCGAGAGCTGCACAGAGCACGTGGGACACCGAATCAGTGCGAACAACTTGGGCTACGGTACACTTACTTGATACTGCATGGTAGATTCTTATTATACCTCACGCTTTCAATTCTTTGTTTTTAATTTGGTAAGGAAATGTTGACTTAGCATTTTATGTTATAACTTAATATCTCCCTTAGCCTTAAGCTCGTTTTTGACTTGATTCCCTCGGTCTTCGATCCCTCCATGTTGAGACTGCCCGTTAGTTGTCGATTGTTGTGAAGTTTGCGCTTTTCATCCTCGTCCCTAGCTCTTCAGTCCATGCCTGAGCAATCGGCCAGAAGCTGAATCAACGATCGTCACTTCGGTGCATAGCGACCTATAGATTCAAACGCCCTTCTTTTGTGTGCATGGATGAGGAGTGAAGGATGTGTTTGCCTAGTTGTTTCCCCTTTTCATCTCTGCAATGATCTCCGCCTTGCCTCGATCTCTGCATGTTATATCACCTCCGCGTCTTCATCGTTCTCGTCATCTATAGACTGTGTTGGGTATTCTCTACATTTTATATGTTGCTAGATGAATTTAACTTTGCGTTATTGCTAGGAACCCAATCTACGTTGCGATCCCTCCCTAGAAACTTAACTTTGTGTTTGTTTTGATGGCATTTTCCGTTGCGTGTTTTTTTTTATATATACCTATGCACTTTAATGGTTGATTATGATTTGAGTCTTCATTATGTCCTCTTGTCCGACAGTCCCTTTTGGCTATCACCGTGATGTGTTGGTGGTTGACAATTATGTATAACCATAGTTTTAATGCTTTCCCATTTGTAATTTGTAGTTGATAGTCATATTGTAGTTTTGTTGTTGTTTTTACCATTACATAAGTATTGCCTTCATTCTCTTATACCAGCTTTGAATTCGTTCTTGTTGGGTCATTTTTACCCATCTTTGGGTTGCTACAGAACCCATTTTTTCACTGTGAACAAATTCTCTGCAACTCTTTAAGAGAAGGTGATTTTGGGCCTGCGATTTTATACACCTGGCCAACGATTTTTCATTGCAATTTAACCTGTTTTGGGGGTCGAATTTGAGCTTGTGATTTTATACACCTGGCCAACAATTTTTCATTGCAATTTAACCTATTTGGGGAGGCTAATTTGGGCCTGCAATTCTATACACCTAGCTAGCGACTTCCATTGCAATTTAAACTATTTATGAAGGCGAAATTGGCCCTGAAATTTTATTTGATCTATGACTATCTTATTTTTTAGAATCGTGAATCATCTGCCAGCGATGGTACAGTTGTATGAAAACCAATTCTAATTTTTGTATGACAACGATTTGATGCCTCACAACGTTTTTGTGTAATAATGGTGTAATGTTGTATCTGGACTTTATGATATAGGTTTGGCGATGTAATATTTAGACTTGGACGAAAGCCTGTGATAGTCCATTGCCATATGCTTTGGCGTAGCCAGAATTGTCCTTGGGTGATAGTATAGAAATAAAAATGCATATTTTATTAAAATAATTTGAGTCTTTTTTTTACATGGAAAAGGTTGTCGATAGTTTGATTAACAACATTTAATTGAATAGAACAACCTTAAACCTCTACGATTATGGCCTTTAATCAATGCAATTAATATCACCTGTTTATCATTTTAATCTATGTGATTTTGCTTGTTACCTGGAGAGGTTACCCTCTTGGGAATGGGTTTTCATTAAACCATCCCTGCGTTGAATGTGCTACCATTTATTTTATTCCTGAGTTTAATAGTAATTAGCTCTCACCTGTGTTTTAACATCTATTGGCAGTGAACTTAATAATGACTATGTATTTCCTAAGTTTAATGGTAATTAACTCTCACCCGCGTTTAACATATTGACGGTGAAACATTATAATGACAACCACCTTTTAATTGGCTAGAAGATAGCATTCTCAGACCACAAGTTTAGTCAATGGCAGCCGTTACAACCTTAATACTAATATTATGTCTAGATAGCTTTTCGAAAGATAATTCATTAATAGCACTTTAATCATAAGCATTATGCATGATAACGAGAATGTTTCTTTTTATTTATATTCGCATTGCTAAGAACAGATTGTATTAATGGTAGATTGAATTGTAACAAGGGTGATTTTAAGGATGGAAATTTATTTTAAAATGTAGAAACCTTGGCGAATCTTACTAATCCTTCATATGTCAACTATAAATGTTTGGCAGTATTTTTGTAAAAATACTCAAATTTCTAAGTATTTTTTATAGTTTTTATAAAATTTTAGCGATTTTTAAGGTAAAATAATTGTATCCTATAGAATTTGGGCGAATCATTTTTAAAATAGTGAATCTGATTTTTGGAAAAACCATGGAAAAATAGCCCATGAGCGAAATTTATCCCCTAAAATCATCCCCGAATTGTAAGTGTTATCTAATTGTCATTTAGACTTGCGAATTAGATTGCACTTAAGGTTTATTTAGCTTTGCACATTATTGACCAGTAGTCATTTAGACTTGCTAATTTAGATATATGATTAGGTTAATTCGATATATAGGTATTGATTAATTTGGTAAATTTGACTCTCTAAATTAGATTTGTATATCATTATAAGTTTGTTTTGTAAATCACTGACTATTTGTATTTTAGACTAGTTAAATTAGATTTGTATTTAATGCTAATTTAGATTGTAATTATTGACCAATTTAGACTTGATAAAAGGGTTGGGATGTTGATGAAGTCGTGTATTGGCTTCTATCTTCCCTTGTTGTTGTCCTTTGGTGTCTTATCGACCTGTTGTTGGGGTATGGCCATCGTTTTCTTGTTGGTATTCGGCACCTAGCATGTTGGACTTATCTAGAGTCCTCGGTCCAGATAGGGTGTGTCGTGCCAAGGTTATTGACGCATCTATTGGCTGGGGATGGCATGATTCATGATGAGGGGATCATGGTGCGCCCTATTGGATAGAGGAGAACGAGAACTTGGTTGGACTCGGTGCGTTATGTGTCAGTGTTGTCGAGCGTTGTAAGTTGCTTTTGGCGCATGGGTGGAATGCCTTCATGTGTCTGGTTCACGCGCCTTGAGATTCTAGTCTTGTTCATCAAGGTTGTTGTGTTGAGAGGGGGAATTTGTCCCTTATCTTGTAGGCGTGTCTTGTTCGCACTGGGCAGGTAGTCGTTTCTCCTTGTTGTCCTACGCATGTTTCACCCAGTTTACCTTGTGCCAGTGAGTGGAGTCATAGAGGCCTGTTTCCTGGACTACGTGCTTGTGTTTGTTGTCAGTGGTGTGGTTAAACTGTTTTTGTCATCGCCTTCTTTCCTAAAAACAAAAAAAAAATTGCACTGTTGCTTCACTTGTAGTCGTAACAATGGTAATGTTACATATGGTATCAGAGAAAGGAGACACGATGGATTTTATTTCGAAATGGGAGGTTATTTTGATGGATTTTATTGTTGGGTTGCTATTGATGGCAAGGAGACATGACTCTATTTTCATAGTAGTCAACACTCTGATGAAGAGTTCTCATTTTATTCCTGTGCGTACGACGTATCAGGAACCTAACATAGCTAGAGTTTTCATCAGTGATATTGTGAGGCTGCATGGTGTGCCTAAGAGGATTATATCCGATCGAGGATTGGTGTCCACTAGACGATTTTGGACTAGCTTCCAAGAGGCCTTGGGAACCCAACTTAACTTTAGTACTGCGTATCACCCGGAGACTGACGGGTAGACCGAACAAATGAACTAGATGTTGGAGGACATGTTGCGCATGTACGTGATGGAACAACAAAATCATTGGGAGGAATTCTTGCCACTGGTGGAATTGACTTATAACAATAGTTTCCAAAGCACCATTAAGATGGTGCCTTTCAAGTTCCTTTATGGGCGACCATGTCAGATGCCTTTGAGTTGGGATCGGCTTGAAGATAGGGTCCTTGTGGGACCAGAAGAGATCCAAGAAATGGAAGAGAAAATGCAAACAATAAGACAAAGGATCAAAGAAGTGCAAGATTGGCATAAGAGTTATGTTGATGTGCACCGTGTCGACCCTAGTTAGGAGGTTGGTGATCAAGTCTTCTTACAGGTAAAATCGCATAAGAGTTAGTTCAAGTTTGGAAAGGGAGCTAAAATCTCTCCTAGGTTCATGGGACCTTTCAAGATTATGGAGAGGAAGGGGCATGTGGCCTATCGATTAGCCTTTCCTGATTCTTTGAGGCATATGCACGATGTTTTTCACGTATCTATTTTGAGACATTATATTAGTGATCATACACATGTTATTGACACGATTTCCTTGCAGGTACTAGATGAGGGGGTGATGATGGCTGATTCGATCCTCATCCTGGATCATCTCATTCGACAGCTACGACGTTGAACAGTAGATCAGGTCAAGATCTAGTGGGACAACTATAGTCCGCACTCAATGACCTGGGAGGACGCATATGATATGTGCCAACAGTTTCCATTTTTGTTTGATAGATAGACTTGTGATAATGCGATACACATTATTTCGGCCATTTTATACTGTAAAACTTCAGGATGAAGTTTAGACCAAGAGGGGGTGTATGTAACATCCCACTCTTGCGTGCACTGAGAAAACTTATTCTTTGAGGACACTTGCTCGCAAGTGATCCATATTATTATACTTTTGGGCATTTGATTTCTGATTATGAGGCATTATGAATTGATGACATGTTATTTGGCTGCATTGACATAGACATGTTCTATTGACTCGATTTTTTCTGAGTGTGTAGGAGTTTAGACCTTGGGGATGTAGAGGCATCGATGGAACCCTTTGGACTCTGGATCAAGTCAAGGAGTGAACTATTGGGGTTTTGATTGTTGTATATATGAAATTTGTGCATATAATTAGATGATATGATATTGGATACTAAATCTGACATGATTTGTTGATGATGCAGGCTGATGATAGCTTGTTGACCAGACTCACATGTGGAGTAGAGGGGTCATGCACTACTATTAGAGACGTTGAGGGAGAGGTGTGGACAACAACCCTGCCACATTATACTAGCACTCTCGTCATGGCTTGAACTGTAGGTTAACGACTACCTGGTTCGAGAAGACCCACGATGTCATGAGGGCCGACTGCGACAGTCACTCACAATGATTCTAAGGGACACACAATAAGGCAGGGGCCTTATTCCTTAGAGGCGCTTAGTCTCCCACAAGATCACCTGGTGGAGTATTGACTCTAAGGTTTTTTTATGTCTACCAAGTTAGTCAAGGGGCAAGTGGCAACCTTGGAGCACGTAGTGCATCCTGAAGGGCACGTTGCGCAAGGGAAATAGAATGGGGTGACTAGCACCCTTGGAGAACGTAGTGTGTCCTGAAGGGCACATCACGCAAGGGAAAAAAAATGGGGCAAGTGGAACCCTTGGAGAACCTAGTGCATCCTGAAGGGCATGTCACGTTGTTAAATAATAAATGAATAAACCTATATGGCCTTAGAATGAATACTGTGATGAGAAAGATTTAAAACAAATTCCCTAATAGAATGTCGCCCAACCCAGGAAATTAAAGTCTAGGTCTAAGAGATACTTGTGATAAAAATAAAAAATATATATTTATATAAAAATAACAATAAAAATAAATAAATGATAATGATAATCATCATTAACCATGTGACGATAAAGGGGTAAGCAGTTCATTAATTTATAAAAAAAATAAAATAAAATAAATTGTGGGATAAAATTAAAAAAGGGGGAAAAGGGGAAATAATTGTTTGGTGCCATATGTTAATTAAGAATTTATTAATTAAAAAGGAAAAGGGGAAAAAGTTAATTTTCTACACCTACCAATTTGAGTTTTAAAATGAAAATGGAAAGAGGGAAATTTAAAGGAATTAGGAAACTAGGAAAAAGAGGGAAACATAAAAAGAAAGGGGAAACAAAAGGAAAAAGAAGAAAGTCTAACTTAGTAAGGTATCTAGCATTTAAGAACTTTCTAAATTAAACTCAACTAGTAAATTAGTAAGGAGGAAAGCCATTAAAACTTGTAAGGGAATATGGAGACACCTAGGAGCGATTCTAGGAGTGATTTTAGGTGGGTGAGGGAAATAGGGGTAATTAATTAATTTATGGTGCAATGAAGGGGATGGGTAACACATGTATGGGGAGGATTATTATGAATTAATTTATTGAACAATAAATTAAAAGGGATTTTGGGAAAGTAATTGACTTAGAAAATCTATATAATAGAGGGAGGAGGAGGATGATAAATCTCTTCTGTTATGCATAACATTACGCTGCAGAATTTTAGATTTGACTGACTTAGCTTGTGGGAGTTGGGATACCCAACTTAGTGAGGACTGGATCTCGGACTTGCGAGGCGAGTTGGGATCTAGTTAATCTATGTTTTAGTGTGTGTGGCCCCTTTGTGGGTAGGGGGGCTAAGGGGGAGGAAGAGTACCCCTAGCATTAGCTGAAAGGTACCGGTGAAGTCTCGACGGTCGACAAGAGGGAGATGCATGGAGCACGCAGGACAATGACTCAGCACGAATGACTTGGGCTATGGTACACTTACTTGATACTGCATGGTAGATTCGTATTATACCTCACGCTTTCAATTCTGTGTTTTCAATTAGGTAAGGTAATGTTGACTTAGAATTTTATCTTATAAATTGATTTTTCCCTTAGACTTAAGCTCGTTGTTGACTTGATTCCCTCGGCCTTCAATCCTTGCATGTTGAGACTGCCCCTTGGTTGTTGATTGTTTTGAAGTTTGCGCTTTTCATCCTCGTCCCTAGCTCTTCAGTCCACCCCTAAGTAGTCGGCCAAAAGCTAAATCGACGGTCGTCACTTCGGTGCACAACGAACTATAGATTTAAATGCCCTTTTTTTTGTGTGTGGAAGAAGAGCGAAGGATGTGTTTGCCTAGTTGTTGCCCCTTTTCATCTCCTCATTGATCTTCGCCTTGCCTCGGCCTCTGCATGTTATATCACCTCTGCGTCTTCATCATTCTCAACATATGTAGACTGTGTTGGGTATTCTCTGCATTTTATAGGTTGTTGGATGAATTTAACTCTACGTTATTGTTGGAAACTCAATCTGCATTGTGATCCCTCCCCGTAAACTTAACTCTGTGTTTGTTTTGATGACATTTTTCTTTGCGTGTTTTTTTTCAAATATACCTCTACACTTTAATGGTTGATTATCAATTGAGTTGGCCTTATGTCCTCTTGTTTGACAATCCCTTTTGGATATCACCATGATGTGTTGGTGGTTGACAGTTATGTATAACCACAACTTCAATGCTTTCCCAGTTGTAAGCTGTATTTGACAATCGGATTGCAGTTTTCTTGTTGTTTTTACCATTGCATAAGTATTGCCTTCATTCGCTTATCCCATCTTTGAATTCATTCTTGTTGGGTCATTTTTACCCATCTTTGGGCTACTATAGAACCCGTTTGTTCACTATGAATAAATTCTTTGCAAGTCTTTAAGTGAAGGCAATTTTGGGCCTGTGATTTTATACACCTAGCCAACAATTTTTCATTGCAATTTAACCTGTTTTTGAGGGTGAATTTGGGCCTGCGATTTTATATACCTCGCCAACGATTTTTCATTACAATTTAACCTGTTTTTGGAGGTGAATTTGGGCCTGCAATTCTATACACTTGGCCAACGACTTCCATTGCAATTTAAACTATTTAGGAAGGCGAAATTGGCTGTAAAATTTTATTTGATCTATGATTGTCTTCTTTTTGAGAATCGTGAATCACCTGCCAGCGATGGTACAGTTGTATGGCAGAAAATTCTAATTTCGATATGATGGAGATTTGATGCATGGCATCGTTTTTGTGCAATAATGGTGTAATGTTGTATCCGACCTTTATGATATAGATTCGACGATGTAATATTTAGACTTGGACGAAGGTGTGTCATAATCCATTGCCATATGCTTTGGCAGAGCCAGAATTGTCCTTGGGAGATAGTATAGAAATAAAAATGCATATTTTATTAAAATAATTTGAGTCTTTTTTTAACTTGGAAAAGGTTTCCGATAGTTTCATTAACAACATTTAGTTGAATAGAAAAACCTTAAACCTCTGCGATTATGGCCTTTAATCTCTACGATTAATCTCCCTCGTTTATCATTTTAATCTATGTGATTTTGCTTGTTACCTGGAGAGGTTACCCTCTTGGGAATGTGTTTGCATTAAACCATCCCTGCGTTGAATGCACTGTCATTTATTTTATTCCTGAGTTTAATAGTAATTAACTCTCACCTGCCTTTTAACATCTGTTGGAAGTGAACTTAATAATGACTATGTATTTACTGAGTTTAATGGTAATTAAATCTCACCTCCGTTTAACATATTGACGGTGAAACATTATAATGACAACAACCTTTTAATTGGCTAGAAGATAGCATTCTCAAACCACAAGTTTAGTCAATGGCAACCATTACAACCTTAATATTGATATTATGGCTAGATAGCGTTTCAGAAGATAATTCGTTAATATCACTTTAATCATAAGCATTATGCATGATAACAAGAATGTTTGTTTTTATTTATATTGGCATTGCTAATAATAGGTTGTATTAATGGTAGATTGAATTGTAATTGTTGTCTAATTGTCATTTAGACTTGTGAATTAGATTGCACTTAAGGTTTATTTAGCCTTGCACATTATTGACTAGTAGTCATTTAGACTTGTTAATTTAGATATATGATTAAGTTAATTCGATATATAGTTATTGACTAATTTTGTAAATTCGACTCTCTAAATTAGATTTGTATATGATGTTAAGTTTCGTTTGTAAAGCACTAACTATTTGTATTTTAGACTAGTTAAATTAGATCTCTATTTAACGCTAATTTAGATAGTAAGTATTGACCAATTTAGACTTGATAAAAGGGTTGGGTTGTTGATGAAGTCATGTATTGGCTTGTGTCTTCCCTTGTTTTCGTCCTCTGGAGTCTCGTCGACCTGTTGTTGGGGTATGGGCATGGTTTTCTTGTCAGTATTCGGTGCCTAGCACGTCATATTTATCTAGAGTCCTCAGTCCAGATAGGATGTGTTGTGTCAAGTTTATTGGTGCGTCTATCACTTGGGGACGACATGATTCTTGATGAGGGGATCATGGCGTGCCCTATTGGATAGCGGCGAATGAGAACTTGGTCGGAGTCGATGTGTTCTATGTGAGTGTTGTCGAGCGTTGTAAGTTTCTTTTGGCACATGGGTGGAACGCCTTCATGCATTTGGTTCATGTGCCTTGAGTTTCTATTCTTGTTCTTCAAGGCCATTGTGTCGGGAGGGGGAAGTTATCCCTTAGCTTGTAGGCGTGTCTTGTTTGCGTCGAGTGGGTAGTCGTTCCTCCTTCTTGTCCTACGCATGTTTCACACAGTTTCCCTTGTGCCAGTGAGTGGAGTCATAGTTGTTTGTTGCCTCGACTACGTGTTTGCATTTGTCGTCAGTGATGTGGTTAAACTATTGTCGTTGTCTCCTTCTTTCCTAAAAACAAAAAAGAATTGCATTGTTTCTTTGCTTGTAGTCATAACGACGGGGATGTTACATTTTGTAAGTTTTATTTTTAATTTTTTTAATTAACCAACGACAAAATGATTAGGTAATCCAATTACAAATATTAAATCATTATTCCATGGGTGGGTGAAAAGTATAAAACCACTAGAATGAATTTTTCTCCATAGGAAAAGTGGAAAACTACTCTGAAATGTGTGAGTTGTGAGGGAATAAACTATCACAAAAGTAGGCCAAGAAGATTCCCTAGTGTTAGGGATGAGGGAAGTTTTAAAATACCTAGGAAAATCTATTAAAGAAAAGTATGTTATGAGGCATGACATTGTTGAGTACTTGTGAGAGAAGATTTTGATAGTTTATAGAAGAAATAAACTAAAAGAGATCTAGAAAGGGTTGTATAGCTTTCAGTCTCCATGGAATAATGATTTAGGATTGGGGGGCAAGGGAAAGTGATTTTAGCTATCTGTGTCTATATCTGGGAGGAATTGGTTCCCTACACAACTTATTTCCTAGTTATTGAAGCACACTCATATATGTTCTCTTATTTTTTTTTATAATGATTGACCAATATTAGAGTTGAGAATGGTTGAAAAATCTACAATATTTATTTATAATTAAATGTATATGGTGTTCTATTTATTATTAAACTATTCACAACAAGAAATGTAAAGTTTCTTGTAGAATGATGATTTCAGTGGATTGGCTATTACTTATCAAAAGTAGTAAGAAATACATAGAATAATATATAGAATGTTATCGTTCGTGAAAAAACTTTTATTTATACATTGCAACGAGAAAGAAAAGAAAAACATTTATTTTATCTTCTAGTTTTAATAAGTTTAATTTTCAATGAGATGAAGATGTTCTTGGTTGGAAACATAAAGAACCCAATATGCACACAACAAAGATATTGCAATATCATTAATATGAGTTATACATTTTTGAATGTTGGATTTTATTGAAATGACTTAAAAACAATTCGCTCAATAAGATATATGAATGCACTTTAGATAGCTTATATTATATCAAGAAAAATGAATGATGTTTTTAACCCCATACTAAACCTGAACCAATATGACTCATGCAGGACTCATAAGCATAAAACATGTGGTGTGGAAATAAATAGCATAAATGATTAAGAAAATAATCTTTTTTATATAACCAATAAGCATTAAGCTACACAAATTTAATATAAAGAGAGTCGAACTATCGAAGAAATAACGAGGGTATACACACACAAAAAAAACTATAACAAGGGTGTATAAATTAAGAGCATAATGATCATAATGTAAACCTAAACTATATACATAGGAGTTATGCGAATTTCTAAGGATGTCGAATCAACCCTTGAAAAATAGAAATCAAATTTTAAATTGTGGTGATATCATCTAAGGATTGAACGTTGAACTCATGAAATTTCCAAAGGTAACAGTACTTCCCTACCAAGTCACATAAGCTCAGTGAAAGATATTAAAACAACACCACCACAAAAATGATGCTCTCAACATCATTTTTATTGAGAAAGAAACAAAAACCTAAGAGAAACACAAATGGGTATTCTCCATCTTAGAGAATAAACCATGGTACATGTCTATCATTTTCCAAACACAATTGATAGCACTCCAAAGAGCATCAATAGACCCCATATGTAATCCATAAACAAAGTTTTATTAAACCTCGAATAAACACGTAAACTTACAATATAAGAACCTGATATTACAAAATCCAAATTAGTATATAATTTACCTTTGGAAGCAGGTGAAAAACGAGCATGATGTTCGGTACAATTTTTTTGTCCAAACTCAAAGAATCCTTGTGGACAAAAACATAGCATTAAATCAATTGCAAGTTAATGGAAAATAAGTAGCAGGAAGATGGATATATTTTCTTTAACCTTTCAAGCCATCGAAATGATGGAGTATTCTATTACCTTATGTTCCATGGTATTCGTTCTACCTTGGTACCAATATGACTCTGCAACTGCAAAATTAGAACGACTAAACCTAGAGAGTGGAAAATCATATGGCTCCAATGCTCAATTCAAACGAATTGACACACTGAACAAAAGACAGATAATGGACTTATTTTACAATGTCGTGGTTAACGCTTGATGATACTTTCAGGAGAAAGATGACATAAGTTTTAATGGCGCCAATATCTCGCCTACACAAATTCTCTCCTCGTTGAACTCCATTAACATGGCATTTGTACAAACCGAATTTTAATTGTTGGTTAACAACATAATTAACTCAACGTTAGCACGACATTGATGTGTTTACGTTCCTTATTAAATTCCAACTATATATAATACAAACTCTATGTGTAAAACCCCTCTAATAAAAAAATATATATTCAAACATACAATTACAATTAACAGAGAAAATTTAATGCAATATTTAGTAACTTACAAGGGAAACGGTCATACGTATCATGAAGAACCAAACATAAATGGCCTTAGAGTGTAGTGCTAACTTATCCTTGATCTCATGATAAAACTGCAACAAAAAATTGGGGTAGGACTCTCCACCCAACCTTATATCTTGCTACCCAAGGTAGTAAGGTCACCCTAAATCCCCCAATCTACTAATCAAATAACACTCTTATTTCTTCTTCACTAACCAAGAAGAGATGATCCTTTCCTCATTGTTTTCCTTATTTATATAGATTCCATTTGGTAAAGAACCCAATCCCTAGGGTTCATTATTTTATTATTTTTTATAATTGTAGGGTTCCTCTATGGAATACAATTACTTATTTTACTATTATCTTTAATTATGTAGATGTCCATAATAAATATTTATTATGATCCCATTTAAGTATAATTAGTATATACTTATTTATTATTATTTAATCCAATAAGTATTAATTATAACCGAATTATATTTCTGATATTATTATTATTTATTTTTAATAATAATATTGTGGGGCATGACACTATGTAAATACTTATGGGAGACACTAAGGCCAAGAACCATGGAAATATAAAGTGATTATCAAAGGTGGGTCCAACGATTTGATCCACTAATACCACCACTATAACATCCAATTCCACTGATCACATTTTATATACTGACTTATTCTTTGAGGACACGTGTGAGCATGTGATCTAGTCAAAACATGGTAAATTATGATTATGTTTGGTTTATGAGTTATGCAATGTTGAGTATTGATATTTATATGTTATTTTTATTATGAATAATATTGGAAGGTATTATGATGAGGTTTCCTTAGTGTGCAGGAAACGTGACAGGTTGGGGATGTTGATGGCATCAACATACTTCCTTGGACTCCCGATTAAGTCAGGGAGTGGAATTTTATTTTGGTTTGAGTACTTGATTTATTTAATATATTATTGATGATCATTTCAGTACAGATTTCATGTATATGGATTATTGACATTATCTTTGTCAGTGGATGTAGACATGGTGACGCTTGCTAATCCGACTCACATATGGAATAAAGGGGTCATACACAAATACCAAACGAATGAGGGAGAGGTGTGGTAGAATCCATGTCATAGCCTACTAGAACTCACACCATGACCGAAAATGAAGTTTAACGATTACCTTGTTCCGAGAGGTTCACGATGGCATGAGGGAAAACTGAGACAATCACTCGCGAGGATTACTAAGGGGCATGCAATAAGGAATATACCTTATTCCTCAACAAGCCCTTAGTCTCACACAAGGTCGACCAATGGAGTGCTTACTCCAAGTGTCCAACAAACATCCAAACTAGTGAATGGCGAGTGGCACCCTTGGGCACGGAAGTGTGTCTTGAAGGCCATGTCACATAAAAAAAATTGTGAGTCAATAAATTTCTATAAGGCCTATACAATAAAATAAATGCTTCGACTTTGTTAGGAAAGAGCATACATTTTATTATTAAATGATAAACTAGAAAACCTAAGGAAGAGTCTAAGTTTAATTGTTTAACTAAATAAAAGATTATTTGTTTAAGGGAATTTCGCTAAATAAACATTAGTAAGGAAGAATATGAATAAAATTAAGATATATACACATGTGTGCATGATATTAATAAAACAAAATTTTTAATTAAAAATAAATCATTTCATGAGAGAATGGGTTGTTAATCTAGAGTAGTATCCTCAGTGATTTAAAACACTAAATCCTAACTAAAAGAAGAGTCCAAACTCAAATTGAAGTTTAGTTAGGGGAAAAAATAAAAGAGGGATTGGGGAACTAAGAAACAACTAAGAGGAATTATAGGAACTAATTGTGGGTGTGAGCAAAAATTCTTAATTATTTAAATTAAAAAGGGATTTAACATATGCAACTTGAGGAGAGTGTGACATGTGTTGTAGGTGAATAATATCTATTTTAATTATTAAAAATTAGATAATTGTGCATGAGATGACATGTGTCAAGGTGAATTTTCCTATATAATGAATGGTGAGGAAGAGAAAAAACACCCTATTGTTGATGAATAAAATGTTGCTGAAATTTGTATTTACTAGTTTACTTGTGGAGAGTTGGGCTCCAAACTTGTGTAGGAGGTGGAAGTCTCTCCTTGAAAGGTAAATTTTGTGCTATTGATTTTTGGTTTTTTGTGTATGGCCCCTTTGCATCTCGGGGGGATAGGGGGAAGAAGAGTACCCCTAGCATTGGTTAGGAGGTTCTAGTGAAGTCTTGGATTGGCAGGTGAAAGGAGGATGTTGTGAAAATCTCCAGATTGAATATCATAAACAATTACATCTTTTCTTGGTCATGGTATTTATTTGGTTTTTTTCAATTTGATAAATTATGAAGGTTTTTGTTATATAAATGTATTCGCACCAAGAATTGTAAAACCAAAATGTTATTGTGTAGTTTATATGAAACTATAAAATAAGATTTGATTCCATCTGAGACTTGTCTTTTAATCTCATTAGTTTTTACATTTTTCAAAGAGAATGATGTATATCACAAGTTATAAGTCGCATGCATGTTATATCCCTAAATTTATTTCATCTGAGATTAGTCTCATACTTTTTTTTTTGTTTGTTAATATGTGCAGGACCTGCGATTAACCTGTGGCTTGAGAAACCGCGACTCAGGGGCATCTAAGCCGTCAAAATCACCCGGGGATCGCACCCGGCCTGAGCCACACCAACCCTTAACATGG
>JZKD02S2233884.1:1292657-1307331 GCA_000966675.3 Picea glauca
TTGAAGGACATGGGGGTGGGCTTTGATCCACTTATGTGTGCACGGGTCACGATACCATTTATTATAGTATCTCTGGGTGCAACCACACGTTCGACCACTAACTCAAGGTGTCCCCATGGCTCCAAGTAAAGCCCTCACGAGAATTGAACCTTGCCCAACGGTGAAAAACTCCTCGCTTTCCACCATTGGATCCAACCCCTTTGGGCAGATTAGTCTCATACTTTTGATTAGTTGCGCAGTTTTAAAAAAATGTGTTATCATTGGTTATGCAACTTGAATGTCATTCTTTTATTCCATGCCAATATGTATTATGGTGTATCAATGGGTAGAGGTTGCATACAAGAAATTTTGTTGATAGTAAGGAGTAGGACTGTGCGATTAGAACCCATTCCTTCCAACATTCATGAAAGCTAAATTATAATATTTCTTTTCAGTCAAGTGATCTTAGAGTACTATTGTACGATAATCATTTTAAAGTCACCAGAATGAAGTTAGATATGGAAATATTTTATCCGATTATCCTTCCCTCAATGTGAACGGTAATGTGGTTGGGTGGAAGATTTTATTTAAAAAAAAAAAAAAATTATCTTGTAGAGGAACTCGTTGTGCACTTAGTGCATAGGCAAGGAGGTTTTGTAAAAGAGATAACACTTTTGTGGTAGAAAAGTTCGTGCTTCTTCGATTTCTCTTGCACAATGAAGTTTCAAACTTTTTCCACAAGTATTTATATTACCTAGTGGTTTCGCCTGGGTTGCATCCTTATTTTTCCTTAAATACTTCCTGACGGTTCAGCCTGTAAGAGTAAATCTTACCCGATTCTTGTTGTGGTAGTGAAGCATAAATACATAGGTTTTCCTTATCATTCTCTTACTATCTATTACTTAAATGTGTTGTTATTTCACATTTTGTACTCCAAAGTTTTTTTACGGACTAAAGGTTCGTTTAAAGGTAGTGACTGTTACACAATTGGCTTAGGTTGATAGACAGTTTGTATGGATTGTTGGTTGTCATTAATTTCAACCATTGGAGAGTGATATTTTAGATTGATGTCAACCCTTCGAGAATCCTGGTACTGAATTCTGGTAGCACAAAGGTTTGGGTAATGGACCCAAGTTTGTTTAATGTATAATGGTATGGGTTTTTATATATTTGAAGGTAAGACTATTATATATGAATATTACATGCCATGCCATTTATGGTGGTATGTGGAACGTAATAGAAATACTCACAGTTAGAGAGGTATGTCGATGTGAAGTTAGAGAACCCTCATGAGTCATCTAGAAGCCCCAAAAGGTCAATGTAGTCAAAGTGGTTGGAAAGAAGAAATTATATAATAATAAAATGAAGTGATAAGTGTACTATAAGTCAAAGTTGATAAACAATAATTTTTTTAAATAATAAAGTTAATGGAGAAATTACTAAGTGGACAAGTGGTTAGAAGTGGGTTAGCCCTAAAATAAGGACAGTGGTTTAAGATGGTTAGAAGGTAACCCCTTGAGGAAACTACATAAAAGTATAAATAAGAGGCAAGGGTCTCTCATTTTAATTACAATTGAGAATATTGAATATCCACAAGTGAATGAGATAACTAAAGGATATATAAGACAAATTTCAAAGGGAAGGTGAGGTAAAGAAGGTCGAAATTCAAGGGAGGATAAATTATTTTGATGATGTTTTCTAAGGTATGTTATTTACAGGTCATCTCACCATTTTAGTAATAATGTTTTTTCTATAATGAGTTAGATCGTGACATATGGAGGCCTTTGAGGAAACATATCCAAGTAGTTTTGATAAAAATTTCAGCTTGTGGGTCGTTGTATTTTTGGAATTACACTCTGTGGAAAATATGTTTTGTGGATAGTCCTGAAACTAGTCTAAAACACGTGTTTCAGGTAAAAACATCATAACTTGTTCATAACAGATCCACATTCAGTAAGACCAAATGTATTGGTTATATTACATTATTTAGTATTTGGTGTACCATTTTCAGATCCATACAACAAATATTCTGTGCGGGGAACGCTCTACAAGTCTGCTCTCTAGAATAAGCTAGAATTCAAATACGTATGTCATTTTTGCTATAACTCATTTTATGAAAGGTTCCAATTAGTGAAACCTAGAGGAATTGCATAAAAGAAACTGAAGAACATTGTGTACTATTTTCAGATATTTATTCATTACAGGTACATCTTTATGATTATTGCAAGTTAGGGTTGTTGACTAATCCAAAATTAGTCATGTGAGATTAAAGTAAAGTTTGATGAAAATGTTAGTCTTTTGTTGTTAAAGTTAAGGAAGGTTTGCAGGTATGTGATCATATACACCAGGTCTGTTATAGAGTTACAAATCATATTTTAATGAGGAAATTGATGAGGGATTTTGGTTGAGGTATGTTACAGATAGAGGTTGTATAACAGTGAGATTATGCCACATGGTTTGATGTAATGGTTTATGGTATCTGGTTGCTAGAGAAATTTTTGATGGTTATATTGGTATATGTATTTGGTATATGGTTGAGGTACATGTTGGGTACATGGTCGAGACAAGTAGTTTATGAGTTGGCATATACATGAGGTTTATAGTTGATGATGTTGGTATATCTTGATGAGTCATAGTTGATGAGTAGTTGATGCATGATGGGTACATACTTGGTACATGGTTGTAGGCACTTGTTAGTAGTATTGTTGACACATGTTTTATGGATAATGTAGCATACTTGTCTTGGTATATTATTAGAATCACATAATGATCTTGGTGATGCTTATGAGTTGTTTTGATATGCTTGGTTGATGCACATCTTGGTGATATTATGCATATGGTTAAGATTTGTCTTGGTGATTGATATTGGTGAGTAGATATAATTTGGTTGATAATATTGATGATATATGTTGTTGTGATAGGTTGCTTGGACAGGTTGTTGTGACAGGTTATTTATAGAGTTTTTGTGCATGGTTGATGCACTTGTTTATGGTATAGGTTGACGTACAGGTTGATGCATGGTACATGTTGGCACGGGTTATTGGTATAGGTTGTTTATAGTTTATTCATATAGGTTGATTACAAGTTTTATGGTATATGTTTTTACAGGTTGTTTGGTGCAGGTCGACTGGTTCAGGTTTATAACAGTATATATCACAATGATAGTGTAACATTGGTTCGATCATTCTACTTATATTTCAGGAAGGTTCGATGGGGAAAGGATAGGTGGTTGTAGCCACCTTCCTCTTGTATTTGGAGAACATAGGGGGTTGTATCCTCGTTTGATTTGTATCCAGAGAATTGGGGAGTTGGATCTTCCCTCAGGTTGTAGCCTGAGAAACTAGGTGGTTGTAGCCCAAGAACATAGGGTGTTGTAGCCTCCTTCCATTTTTAGCTGGAGAATAGGAAGTTGGTTCTTCCTTGAATGTAATTCTTGACATATAATAAAAACAAATTGTGGTTTTATCCCGCATTGGGTTTCCACGTAAATATTGGTGTACTCTGCATTACGTGGATGTGTTTGTTATTGTTTATTATCAACTGATGAATGTTAATTCTTATGATACAGTAAGATATTGATGATGAACATATGAACATCGTTGAATAAGTAAAATAATATCCTTTTTGGTTTAAAGGATTAATAATTTCTATAATTACTCATTACTGATTCACTCCCTCTCTCAGTAATCTAACAATTGGTATCAGAGGAGGTTCATTTAGGAAACAATTTAACCAATGGAAGGAGATCATGGATTATTCTGAGAATGAAGTACCATTGTTTAATGGTCATAATGGTTTAAAGTATGAGATATGGAGTGGAAGGATGAAAGTATTTTTAAAGTCACGGGGGTATGATATTTGGCAATCAGTTTCTATAACATATGATAGTTCAAAAAGGGAAAATACTGCAGCCAAGAAAGAATTGAAGAAGAATAACAAAATAGCAATGGATTTCATCTAGGAAGGGTTACCTAATATAGTAAGAGAAAAGGTTGGTAAATTTTCATCAGCCAAGGAGATTTGGGATACATTAAATGATATATATTCTTCACCCATCAAAGATTCAGAAAATGCCAAAGAAGATGGAGGTACAAATCAAGAAGAAAGATGATCACCATGTCAAACAGATTCTAAAGATGAAGAGTACATAATAAACAAAAGTATTTTGTTTTTCTTTAGCTGTGAAAAACAAAGACATCTTGAAATGGAATGCCATGAGGGAAATGAGACAGAAAAAATAATTGAAAAAGAAGACAATTATGAAGAAGAATTGATTAGTGCTTTAGATGAACTAAGAAAAGAAAGAGATGAAAACAAGTCACTCAAGAAAGAATTGATGAAAAAAAAGGAAAGTGTTCACATTTTTGAAGAAGCCCAATAGGTCATCAAGAACTTAAGAACTCAACTAGAAAAATCTAGAAAGATCGAAGAAAATCTTAAAGATCAAAAACAGTATTTGGAAGCCAACATGGTAGCACAAAAGGAAGAAGAAAAAATGAGAGAGAGGATATTGACAGATCATCTTAAGGAAAGAACTAAAGATCTAAATCATCTTGAGTCAGAGTTTGGTCAAGAAGAGAAAATAATTGAAGAAGAAATAATCACATTAAAAATTCATCTTGAAGAAGCGAAGAGAACATAAGAAGTCATGAAGTCTCAGATATTAAAGAAAGAAGAAGAGGTTGAGAAGCTTGAAGAAGAAGTTGTCACATTGAGAAGTAAAATCGTCAAGCTCAAAAAGAACGTTGAAGAGACAGAAACATCTATATTAGTTATAGAGAATGAAGAGAAGCACTCTAGGTTGCTATAAAATAAGAATGAAGAAAAGAGAAAGAGTTATGCAGAAGTACTCAAACGAAGGAATCATGGTCAACCAAAATCTGAGAAAACTAATAAGGGTACATCTTCAAGAATAACATCCATGTTCAATCCACAAACAAGCTTCAATCACGATCATGATCAGTCAAGGAAGAAATTCAGAAGGACTACGCCAAAAAGAAGATCATCCACTCCCAAGTATGCAAAAAACGTTTATGGTCATTGTTTTTATTATACTAACATTGGACATAAGGTTGTCGATTGCAAGGATTATAAAAGAAATGTTCAAGCAATAAATGTCTATGTGACCCCACATAACATTGAATGTTACAAATGCCATAACCATGGACACATAGCTCATGATTGTATAAGCATGATAGATACTTCCATGAAAGAGAACATTGATATTGTAATATCCCCCCAAAAATAATTAATTATTAAAGTGTATGTGTACTTAGAAATAAATTTTCGTTTTTGACAAATTCGTATTTGGAAATTTTTTCCATTTATGGAAAATCCAAATTTGGAATTTGATTATTGTAATTAATTAATCACGATTGTTGGGGAAAGATTTTATTTGCCCAACTAACTCTTTGATTGTGACACATGTAAAAGACAAATATTTTTATATATTAAATGTTGGAGGACAAATGGAACAACCAGGTTGAAAATAGTTGACCATGAATCCAGGAGTGGGGAACAGACTTGAGTTACCTCAGAGTTGATTTTTACAAGTGGCAAATGAGGAATTTATCCACTAGAAGCCCCTGAAAAGAAGGGATTTGTAAAGATGCGGAAATTCCCAAGGAGGGAAAAAGACCTAGGCACAAGATGATCGTGATATACAACATATTGGGGAGGCATGACACTACTTAGTGTGAGCCAAGGGAATTTTCTGATCTGAAAAGAGGACTGTAGCAAAAGAGCATCATTGGAATTCACCCTTATGGACTCATGGTCAGGCTAGGGGGTGAACAGAGAAAGTAATTTGGTTGTTATGTTCTATGGTTTGGTGGAACTTGGTTGTTCCATTTGTGTCCCAACATCGATTTGAAATATGTACCTCTAATTGTTCTCTTGTTCAATATTTTGTTGATTATTAGCTGATAGGGATGAGATGGATCTGTGATAATTATTTATTCATGTGAATATGTTTACTGACCAAAAATAGTAAAGCTAATGTAAGTTCTATCTACTGATTGAAATTAGGATTATACGTATATATATAGGGATATAGGTATATGTATAATCAGGCATAAAGAATACTAGAACTATTGTAGGTTTTTTGGTGAACTTTAAATGATGATATACTTCTATAGAAGATAATTGTGTGTATCCACATGTATCTGAATAAATATATATGTATATGTGTGTGTGTGTGTATTCAAGCTTGAATCGAATAGAAATGTCTTGATGTTAAACATGCCCATTGAAATATATATATATATATATATATATATATATATATATATATATATATATATATATATATGAAGTGTACCATTTTCAGATTTGTGTACAGGTACCAGAAAAGTAGATAAAAAAAATAAAAATCCTTTTCTATAAAATCTATATGATCCCGATGTTTACAACAATAGATCAACAATGAATTAATAGTCTACCAAGGCATGCTACAGTAGTCGTACCCTTAATTGTGTAATGTTCAAAATGGTTCCTTTTACAACCTGTATATTCAATTTAAAGAATTAAATTACAAACAACCTGTTTAGCCATGCAATCATGGTACATATATATTACAGTGGGATACCCTAGGCAAGGAGTCCTTTACCGTTGACAGACAGAATCTAGGAAGCTTGTGACCAAGTGCCAAGCTCAGAACTCGAATACCTTTCTGAGTGAGAGGGTGCTCCTTGTTTTCGCTTCCATCGTTTTGTATAAAACCTACAAAAGGGAAACATTAGATTTAGTAAACCATGCTAGGTAATTTGATAAAAGGAAATAATAAAGAAAGTAAGATAATACTTAGCTTGGGTGGTTTTAGAAATAGATCGCCTTTGGAGTTTTGAAACTTGATCTATACAAAACGCAAAGGGGAGAGTGGACCCAGGGTCGGGTGATGGGTACCCTCGAAAACAAGACAGGGCCCCATCATTAGTTTTTGTAACTGAGTTAATGCTTTAATACACAGGAAATTAAATCGTGAATCTAACAGTGTAAAAGGAAAAATACACGAAGTAAATAACCAGAGTACAGTCGTGAAAACCCCACAGAGGGTAAATAATTCTCTAGAAAAATCCAAAATTGAACTATAGGATCAAGCAGAACTAAGTTAACTCACATAGATCAAAAATGTGTTTTTTCCAAAGACTAATCATGCTCTCATATTTTTACAGAGTGTTTTACTATGACTCATAACAACAAAAGAGGAATTTTATAAATTGTAAATAAGAATATTTTATGATTTATAAATCATATAGTGGAAGAAGTTAGACAAGTTTCAAAAATCCACCAGTAACCAAGAAATTTCACAAAGTCATAGATATCCATGAAAGGCACAGATTACCTTGCATATACACATAGCCTAGGATACAATCTTTCGAGACACCGAGTAAGACACTTAAAATGTAAAGGAATGCATTCTGAATTATCACCGGACACAATCTATGATTGCATTACAGGTATACATATTTTTGCATGTACAGGGAATGGGGATTTCCGATTTATTATTCCACATCATAATACTAGTGCATTCACATTAACAACCCTTGGAAAGGTAAAAACATGAACAAGATATAATTTAGTGAATATTCCTTTTACCCTATCCATTCTGGAATTTAATTACGAATAGTTTTTATAAAAAGCATAGTAAAATATGAACTAGTTTGGGAGTAAACAAAGACTTCTCGAGTAGAGGGTCTCTAATGTAGTGGATAAACATGTCTACTCTACAAAAAAAACATAGATCAATTTACGCAACAAAGGGTTAGAAAAAATTATTACCATTTAGATCTTCCACCAAGAGAAAAATATAGACAAAAGGTTTAATTCTTAACCGATAGATAATACTGTGGAAAACTCAGACTACAAATACGCGAGTATAGGGTTGAATCTCACCTTGGTCATAGCGTACGATTTAGTATGATCACCCAGAAAAATATCTGGAAATCCTTTAATTTTTGCAAGAGATATAGAGACTACCACCTCGCATCCACAAGACCCATACAAGGTTTTCTACTGTAGACTTTTACTTATGTTCACAGAGAGAAGGAATAAGTTCCACGAAGGTGGTGCTGTAAATTCCGCCGTATGAAAAACAATATAGGTCAAATGGTATGCACATACTTCTATGTGCCCTCATCGCTTGAAATACTACCCAGACAATTCTAGGACCAGATTTATCAATATATAGAGGAAAGGAACTTCTCACAGGGTGTAGGGCTACAGGACAACTTCACAAGAGTAACCAAAACCGATAACAATGAGTAATAGGCTTAGTCATGCACAAACAGGCATACGGGAAGGGTGTAATAATACCACAGGTAACCGGAAGACTACGTATAACCAAAGGAAATTATAAACCCTCTTCCAAAAACTATAAAATCTAGAGGAGTCGACCGAGATGAAATCCTTATAGAAGAAGAAATCTAATACAGTGCCAAACTTGGTGTATGCCTAAATCTACAGGATACGAGGGTTACCTTTCGTGTTCTGTAAGGGAACCATAACCTCATTTAGCCTCTCCTCTCCCTTCTTGTTGTTCTTTGGAACTAGATTGTCCATTCTCGTTGGCTAGACAACAGATAAAGGAAATGCGCAGAGCAAAAACACTCTATGTTCCTGGAAAAAAAAGTTACAATGAGTTACCTTGAGCCTCGTCAGAGGAGTATAGCTATGGCTACCCAACAACACATTTCCATGTGAAGTGATGGAGGTGGCAGGTTTGTGTTGGACGTGGTGGCTAAGCAACAGCTCTAGGGAGGTATATTCGTAGATCACCATTAATGGTTTAGTCAGGATTTTAAGTGTTGACTGACATCCCTTTAATCCCACTTCATACCGATTTATTGTGGAGTTGTGATGCCATTTAGTTAAGGTTATGACTGTGCATTTTTAGTCATGCCTATCTCTCGTTTAGTTAAGGGTTTTACCTTTTGGTTCCAACTTGTTAAACTAACTCGAGAATGGTGACTGGTATCATTGGGAGCTTCCCAATGACACCAACTGTTAACCGTATTTTCTAGTCTTGTTGTAATAGTGGTCGGATTATTAAACATGGACACTTTACAATGAATGAGTCATCGCTATATACAGGTTAATAAGTAAACTTATCCCATATATACAAATCTATGATTTATATGATAAGAGAAACATCTATGTTATGGATTGAATTATGTATAGGATACCTATAGTGTATAGTGTAGGGTATTAGCATAAATATGATGGTATCACTAGAATCGAATTGTAGTATATTAGGGCTAAACTATTTATACATTGACCTTTGAACATGAATGAGGTCAACTATGAGACTTATCTATTCGCGCATAGTAAAATAGGTGAATGTGCATCTTAATGAATAAACATTAAGGTTCATGGGTAGACTAGGAATAGTCAAATTATTCCTTAGTTGTCACGCAATGTGTTTGTTGTATAGCATACATTAATATCAGAGATAAATTTATTCTACATAATATTACAGTTGTAGCAAGAAAAGGATGAGTGTAATCTTCGAAAGTCAATAGTAATGGAAAAGATTACCTTACATATATTAAAGTTATGTCTTGAAACAAATATTGAAGATGAAAAGAGATTTAATGTCCTTAACAATTTTTTTTTATTATTTTGGTAAATTTGGGGTACATTATATATGGTATCAGAGATAAAGGTTACAACACTTGGACCTCAGGGCAAGGAAAAATTAGTTTAATACATTTTATTTATGTTAAAAGAAAAAATAAACTGACAAAAATGCTTACTGTTACAAACAAACTTTTTTTGTTCTGTTGTGATAATGGAAACATAGAATGAAGAGGAGATCAAACTTGAAGAGAATCCCGATCAAGGACATCCTAAAGAACTTGGACATAACAGTGAAGGAATTTCAGCCACCCAGTTTCTGGAAACAATGAGGAACCTTATCGTGGAGATGCAAGCATTCAAGGCGGATATTAAGAAACTGAAAAAGGCACACGAAGACCAACAAGAAATAAATGAAGTGTTTTTGCACAACATCACAACAAAGAAGAGCCCAAAATACAATGACAAGGAAGAAGAAGTCAACAAAAGAGCCTCTAAGAATTCTAGTCCTGAAGTAGAAAATGAGAATAGTTCTTCCAAAGGCACACTGGTAGCAGAAAATAAAATATCCACAGGAAGGAAAAGAAAACAAGTGGATCACCTAGAAGGGGAATTCAAGAAGGATCCACATTTAACTTCCGCAACAAGGACCACAGTCCATAGCCTGCAAGAAGCCTCTACTGTAGGGGATGTGGGAAGAAGCATGCATAGAATTAATGGAATTATAGATAGCTGACAAGCCGATCATCAATCCACTATAGTGGAGGTTGAAGGTAAAGTTAATAATAATCGTATTTCTATTCTAATTGACCTAGTAGCTAGTCTGAGCTATGTTACTCCTGGTTTAGTTGATTCAAACAATATTAAGAAAGTAAATCATGCTAAATCCTTCTTGGTACAACTAGCAACTGGGACTGAGAGAAAGGTAATGAATTTTATTTTTGATTGTGAACTCAGTTTAGATGGACAAAATACAAAGTTAAATCTGAATATTTTACCATTGGGATATTACAATATAATCATTAGAATGGACTGGTTAGAGAAACATAAATTAATTTTGGATTGTTAAGAAAAATGACTTACTTACAGAGATGAAAACAACACAGTTAGGACAGTACAAGGCATCATAAAACCCATCTCAGTTAGGCAGATTTCAGCCATGCAGTTTAAGAAATGCATGAATAAAGGTTTTTAGATTTATGCTATTCAAGTGACTAATCTGTTAGAAAAGGAAGATAAACCCAACCTATAAGACTTTACCGCCTTACATGAGTTTAGAGATTTATTTGTGGATGAAATACCAGAAATTCCTCTAAGAAGAGAGATATATTTCTCTATCGATCTACTACCTGGATCAACCATGATATCTAAGGAACCCTATAGGATGAGTTTACCCAAATTGACAAAGCTGAAAATTCAGCTACAAGAACTGTTGGACAAGGACTACATCAGACCAAGTCTCTCTCCTTAGGGAGCACCAGTCCTTTTCATTAAAAAGAAAGATGGGACTTTAAGATTATGTATTGATTATTGACAGTTAAACAAGATGACGATTAAGAACAAGTATCCTCTACCTAGAATCAACGACCTATTTGACCAAGTGGGAGGAGAAAATATTTTCTCTAAATTAGATTTAAGATCTGGTTATCACCAAGTCAGAATAAAGGATGAAGATATAAATAAAACAACTTTTAGAATGAGATACAGACATTATGAGTTTGTTGTTATTTCATTTGGTATTACTAATGCACCAACAACATTTATGTGTTTGATGAATAACATATTCAGTCTATATTTGGATAAAAAAAATTTGGTATTTATTGATGAAATTTTAGTTTATTCGAAAATGAAAGAAGAACACGAAGAACATCTAAAAATAGTATTACAGACCTTAAGGAAACACAATTTGTATGCAAAATTCGACAAATGTGACTTATACCAAAAGAGAATACAATACCTAGGACATGTAATATCTGAAGAAGGTATTGCGGTTGAACCATAGAAGATAAGAGCCATCATGGAATGGCCTATCCCTAAGAATGTCACTAACATCAGGTCATTTATGGAAATTACCGGTTACTACCGCAAATTTATGGAAGGGTTCTCAAAGATTGCATACCCAATCACATCCCTACAAAAAAAGGGAATAAGGTTTACTTGGTCATAGAAATGTCAGGATAGTTTTAATAATCTAAAAGAATTGTTAACTACAACACCTATTTTAAGGGTAGAATACCCTACTAAAGACTTTAGAGTCTGCATGGATGCAAGCAAAGAAGGCTTGGGAGGTGTCCTAACTCAAGAAGGGCACATGATCTGTTATGAATCACGTAAACTAAAAGAACATAAATGGAACTATGTCACACATGACTTGGAATTAACATCTATAATTCATGCGCTAAAAATGTGTCGACATTATTTAATGGGAAGGAAATTGTTGCTACTAACTGATAACAGTGATATGGAATTCTTATTTAGTCAACCAGATCTTAATGAAAGGCAAGCAAGGTGGTTGTCCTTCTTGAGTGAATTTGATTTCGAGGTAAGACACATCAAGGGTAAAGAAAATAAAGTTGAAGATGCCTTAAGTAGGATAACTAATAGACTTTTTGAGATAAGTATTAGCAGAGAAAAAAGAGACATTGAACAAAGGATAAGATCTGCAAGTTGTAATAACAAAAAATACATCAAAACAACAACAAATTTACAAGGAAATGTAGAAACATTGGACATAATAGATCTGAGTTTGGAAAAAAATGGACTGCTAAGGTTCAAAAACAGGCTGTACATACCATATTCTGCTGAATTAAAGCTAACAATTTTCGATGAAGTCCACAAAAAGACATATTTTGGTCATTCGGGATACCAGAAAATGGTAACATATTTAAGGAAATTGTTTTATTGGCCTAACATGAAAGGTGAGACAGTTGAATACTTAGCTAAATGCCTAGATTGTCAAAAGCTGAAGGTTGAAAATCAACATCCAGCCGACCTGCTACAGCCTCTACCTATACCAGAATGGAAGTGGGAGATTATCTCAGTGGACTTCATCATAGGTTTGCCTAAAAATCAAAAGAAGAATGATTCGATTATGGTAGTGATTGATAAAATTAGAAATTATTCATATTTTATACATGTGAAATCTACTTATAAAGATATTAACATCGTTGAAATATTTATGAAGAAAATATTTAGATTGCATGGTATTCCTAAAATGGTGGTTTCGAATAGAGATGTCAAATTTACATCAATGTTTTGGAAACAATTGTTTTCACAGTTGGATACTAACCTGAATTTCAACTCAAGCTACCGTCCACAAACGGATGGGAAAACTGAACGAATGAATTAGATTGTGGAATATATGTTACGAATGTACGTAAGAATGAAACCAACTAAGTGGGAGGAATACCTACACTTAGTGGAATTTGCATAAAATAATGGCTATCAGACGTTGGCTAAGATGCGTCCCTTCGAAGTATCGTATGAAAGAAAATGTACAACTCCAGTTAGATGGGATAAACCAGTTGACAGACTCATGATGGGACTATAAATGCTCCAGGAAATGGAGAAAATGGTAAGAAAGGTACAACAGAATTTAAAAGAGGCACAGGATAGACAGAAAAGCTACGCAAATTTGAAAAGGAGACACCAAGAATTCTAGGAGAATCTCACTGAAGCTAGGGAACTGTGAAAAGTTGGCACCCAGGTTTTGTGGCCCCTTCGATATCTTAGCTCGAATTGGACCCCTGGCATATCAACTTGCACTCCCAACAAATTTAAAAGTTCATAATGTTTTTCATGTTTCTTTGTTGAAAATGTATATTCATGATCCTAATCACATCATTGATTGGAACATGGTGCAGGTGGAACCAAAAGGATTGTTCCAAGTGGAACCTCTGCACATTCTGGTTAGGAAAGAAACAATACTATGGAACAGAGCCATCGCCTAGGTAAAAGTGCAATGGAAGCACTTTATTCCTAAGGACGCCACTAGGGAATTGGAAGAAGATTTGCAAAAATATTATCCAACCCTAATTCAAGAGAGGAATGAACATTGAGGACAGTGTTGTACTGAAGGGGGAGAGGATGTAATATCCCCCAAAAAATAATTAATTATTAAAGCCTATGTGTACTTAGGAAAAAAAATTCGTTTTTGAAAAATTCGTATTCGAATTTTTTTTCCATTTCAGGAAAATCTGAATTTGGAATTTGATTATTGTAATTAATTAATTATGACTGTTGGGAAAATATTTGATTTTCCCAACCAACTCTTTGATTGTGACACATGTAAAAGACAAATGTTTTTATACATGAAATGCCAGAAGACAAATAGAATAGCCAGGTTGAAAATAGCTGACTAGGACAACATGAGTGGGGAACAGACCTAAGTTACCTCAGGGATGATTTTTACAAGTGTCAAATGAGGAATTTGACCACTAGAAGCCCCTGAAAATCAAGCATTTGTAAAGCTGCAAAAATTCCCAAGGAGGGAAAAGGACCTAGGCACAAGATGCTCATGATATACAACATATGGGGGAGGTAGGAAACTGCTTAGTATGTTGGGGAGAATAGATTACTTGTTGTTATGAACATTACTTAGTGTGAGGCAAGGGGATTTTTTGATCTAAAAAGAGGAATGTAGCAAAAAAGGATCATTGGAATTCGCCCTTATGGACTCATGGTCAAGATAGGGGGTGAACGGAGAAAGTAATTTGGTTGTTCTGTTATACGGTTGGGCGGAGCTTGTCTTTTCCATTTGTGTCCCATCATTGATTTCAGATATGTACCTCTATGTCTTCTATTGTTCAACATTTTGTTGGTTATTAGCTAACAAGAATGAGATGGATCTATCATAATTATGTATTCATGTGAATATGTTTACTGAGAAAAAATAGTAAAGCTAATGTAAATTCTATCTGCTGATTGAAATTAGGACTATATGTATATAGATAGGGATATAGGTATATGTATAATCGGTCATAAAGAATACTAGAACTTTTGTAGGTTTTCTGGTGAACTTTAAATGAAGATATACTTCTACAGAAGATAATTGTGTGTATCTACATGTATCTGAATATATATATATATATATATATATATATATATATATATATATATATAT
>JZKD02S2233884.1:1307381-1349324 GCA_000966675.3 Picea glauca
TATATATATATATATATATATATATATATATATATATATATGCAGCGTACCATTTTCATATTTTTGTACAGGTACCGGAAAAGTAGATAAAACAAAATAGCAATCCTTTTCTATAAAATCTATATGTTCCTAATGTTTACAACAACAGATCAACAATGACTTAATAGTCTACCAAGGCATGCTACAGTAGTTGTACCCTTAACTGTGTGATTTTCAAAATGGTTCCTTTTACAACTTGCATATTCAATTTAAACAATCAAATTACAAACAACCTCTTTAGCCATGAAATCATGGTACATATTTAATACAGTGGGATACCCTAGGCAAGGACTCCTTTACCACTGACAGACAAAATCTAGGAAGCTTGTGACCAAGCGCCAAGTTCAGAACTCAAATACCTTTCTGAGTGAGAGGGATTTCCTTGTTTTTGCTTCCATCATTTTGTATAAAACCCGCAAAAGGGAAACGCTAGATTTAGTAAACTGTGCTAAATAATTTAATAAAAGGAAATAATAAACAAAGTAAGATAATACTTAGCTTGGGTGTTTTTAGAAACAGATCTCATTTGGCGTTTTGAAAGTTGAGCTATCCACAACGCAAAGGGGAGAGTGGACCCAGGGTCGGCTGATGGGTACCCTCACAAACAAGACAGGGCCCCATCATTAGTTTTTGTAAATGAATTAATGATTTAATACGCAGGAAATTAAACCTTGAATCTAACAATGTAAAAGGAAAAATACATGAAGTAAATAAACAGAGTACAGTCGTGAAAACCCCACAGAGGGTAAATAATGCTCTATAAAAATCCAAAATTGAACTATAAGATCAAGCAGAGCTAAGTCAACTCACACAGATCACAAATGTGTGTTTTCCAAAGGCAAATCCTGCTCTCATATTTTTACAGAGTGTTGTACTACGACTCATAAAAACAAAAGAAGAATTGTATAAATTGTAAAAAAGAATATCTTATGATTTATAAATCATATAGTGGAAGAAGTTAGACAAGTTTCAAAAATCCACCAGTAACCAAGAAATTTCACAAAGTCACAAATATCCATAAAAGGCACACAATACCTTGCATAAAGACAGAGCCTAGGATACAATGTTTCCAAATTCCGAGTAAGACACTTCGAATGTAAAGGAATTCAGTTTGAATTAGCACATGACACAATCTATGATTGCATTACAGGTATACATCTTTTTGCATGTACAGGGAATGGGGATTCCAATTTATTATTCCACATCATAATACGGGTGAATTCACAGTAATAACCCTTGGAAAGGTAAAAGAATGACCATGATAGAATTTAATGAATACTCCTTTTACCCTATCCATTCTGGAATTTAATTACGAATGGTTGATATAAAAAGCACAGTAAAATTTGAACTAGTTTGGGAGGAAACACGAACTTCTTGAGAAGAGGGTCACTAGTGTAGGGGATACACATGTCGATGCTACACAAAACACAAAGATCAATTTATGCAACAAAGGGTTAGACAAAATTATTACCATTGCAACCTTCCACCAAGAGAAAAATACAGACAGAAGGTTTAATTCTTCACCGGTAGATAATGTTGTCGAAAACTCAGACAAAAAATATGCGAGTATAGGGTCTACTCTCACGTTGGTCACAACGTACGATTTAGTATGATTACCTAGAAAACTATCTAGACATCCTTTAATTTTTTCAAGACATGTCAAGACTGCCAACTCGCATCCATGAGACTCTTACAGGGTTTTCTACTATAGACTTTTACATATTTTCACACAGAGAAGGAATAAGTTCCACGAAGGTGGTGTTGTAAAGTCCACAATACGTGAAACAATACAGGTCAAATGGTATGCACATACTTCTGTGTGCCCTCATCACTTGAAATACTACCCAGACAATTCTAGGACCATATTTACGAGTATATAGAGGAAGGGAACTTCTCATAGGGTGTAGGGCTATGGGATAACTTCACAAGAGTAACTGAAACCGATAACAATGAGTAATAGGCTTGGTAATGCATAAAAAGGCATACGGGAAGGATGAAACAATACCACAGGTAACCAAAAGACTTCATATAACCAAAGGAAATTATAAACCCTATTCTGAAAACTATTTAACCCAGAGGAGCTGACCGAGATGAAATACTTATAGAAGCAGAAATCTAATATAGTGCCAAACTTGGTGTATGCCTAAAGCTACAGGATACGAGGGTTACCTTTCATATGCAGTACAGGAACATAAACGGCCTTTAGCCTCTCCCTTCGTGTTTCTCTTTATAACTAGATTGTTCATTCTCGTCATTTAGACAACATAGAAAGGAAATGCACAGAGAAAAAACCCTCTACATGCCTGGAGTAAAATGTTACAATGAGTTACCTCGAGCCTTGTCAGAGGAGTATAGTGATGGATACCCAACAACACATTGCCATGTGAAGTGATGGAGGTGGTAGGGTTGCATTGGATGCAGTGGCCGAGTGACAGTTCCAGGGAGGTACATTAGCAGATCACCATTCATGGTTTAGTCAGGGTTTTAAGTATTGATTGACATCCCTTTAATCCGACTTCATACCGATTTATTGCGGAGTTGTGACACCATTTAGTTAGGGTTATGACTATGCATTTTTAGTCACGCTTGTCTCTCATTTAGTTAAGGGTTTTACCTTCTCTTTCCAACTTGTTAAACGAACTCGATATTGGTGACTGGTATCGTTGGGAGCTTCCCAACGATATCAACCATTAAACCATATTTGCTAGTCCTATTTTAATAGTGGTCAGAGTATTAAACATAGACACTTTACAATGAATGATTCATCACTATATATAGGTTAATAAGTAAAGTTCTCCCATAGATAAAAATATGTGATTTATATGATAATAGAAACACCTATGTTATGGATCGAATTTTGTATAGGATACCTATAGTGTATAGTGTAGTGTATTAGCATAAATATGATGGTATCACTAGAATGGGATTGTAATAGTTTAGGACTAAATTTTTTATACATTGACCTTTGAACATGAATGAGGTCAACTATGAGACTTATTTGTTTGCGCATAGTAAAATAGGTGAATGTGCATCTTAATGAATAAACATTAAGGTTCATGGGTAGATTGGGAATAGTCAAACTAGTCCTTAGTTGTCACGCAATGTGTTTATTGTATAGCATACAGTAATCTCAGAGATAAAGTTATTCGACATAATATTATAGTTGTAGCAAGAAAAGGATAAGTGTAAGCTTCAAAATTCAATATTAATGGAAAATATTACCCTACATATATTAAAGTTATGTCTTGAAACATATATTGAAGATGAAAAGAGATTTAATGTCCTTAACAATTTTTTTTATTTTTATTTTGGTAAATTTGGGGTACATTACAGATATCATATATAAGAATGTATGGATAAGAAAATAGGAAAAACAGGTGAACAAAGACTAGGTTCCAGAGATCGCAAGATTGGAAATAAAATGAGATGAAGAAAAAACTACAAAGAAAAGGAAACATGCCATATCAATGAAAGAAAAGAAGGATAGGTAAATAAGGAACAAGTTCAAGAGATTGTACTTTCAGGTATTGTAGTGAAAGAGGAGTCCACAAAAAAAAAGAAATAAGTCAGATCTCATATAGATGATGAATCTACCAATGAAGATGATGATAAATACGCATCAGAGCAGGAATTTTTCTGAGCCAACCGACTTAGAGAATCCTAGGTAATATTGTTGGCCATTAGGTATGGATTAAGAAAGAAGGCGAAGAAAAAGGAAAAGAAAAGATGAAGTACGAATTGTGCGGAAGACACATTGACTAAGATTGGATCAAATTGGTCAAAGAAGAAAAAAAGAAGGAGCAAAGTAAGGGAAAATGAGTCGTTGGACGAGGAGATCGAGGATGACAGATCATCAAGGAATATGGATTGTGGACAACTCAAAAAGTGGAAGAAGATTTCAATGAGTGCTTTGGAGAACCTCAAAGAAAAGAAGGAAAGACAGGCTGGCAAATCCTAGGAAGTACAGGTCAAGTTGACCTAGGGTTTTGGATCTAGGGTTTTGACACCTAGATGTTGGTCATTGTAATGTATAAATAAAGGTCTAGAGGACCTGGGATGGGTGATTGTTATTGTCGTTGTTGTCATATTGTGGATGATCATTGTTGTTGATAATATTGTGTATTGAGAGGGAGAGAAGTGTTTTGTCTGAGATCATTTTGTATTATAAAGATCTTCAGTTGGGTGTGAAGATCAACCCTGCAATTGGGTGCATAGGGAGGGGAGATAGAGAAGAGAGAGTGATATCTACAAGAGAAGAGCACAAATAGAACTGTATGTTTTCATATAATATATCAATAAATGTAGTTATGTGGACATATCCCTAGGGAGAGGGTGAACCATGTATATCTTGTTATTCTGTGTGATTGATTTTGTGTTCTTTTACCTTATGATATATTGTTATTGAATCCTTGTTTTAGATTTGAGATATAACTTGTGCAGTAGGTTTAAGGGAGATAAAGAGTAACTATATTGTTGGATGTTGTTGCCTTGGATCCACTTTACATTTCCTTTGGTTGTAGACACCTGTGTACTGCAACCCTCTATTACTAATTCATGTGAGATTGCATCTTCTTTGCAGGTATTGCTAAAAGGGCTAGTAGTTAGGGATTGTTGGTGTGTTGTTAGAGTTGAACCCTAGTTCTGCCCCTGTGCCAACAAATGGATCTGTTTCCAGGACCGAGATCTTCTTGAGGGAATGTCGAGGTGGTTTCCATCGAAGATAGAGATTCAGAAGTGGATAGAAGAACAAGAAAAGGACTTTGTTGAGGCTCAGAACAAGAACCCTAGTATTAGCACAGAGCATTGGTTGGGAAGGTATATCTTTACTGATATACAAGAGATTTTCTTTGGATAAATTCATAAAGAACTATATGAGTGGTTAGCCAGACTAGCAGATACCCAGTTTGAGATCATATTTAGACCACCTATGGTTTGGACGTCGACATTGATCAAGAATGTCAAGAGAGTTTATAACGTTTTGTCAAGAGCAGTAGACCACTGGTTTGATAGCACTATTGGAGGGTACATTGCCGAGTTTTCTATTGACATGGTAGAGTCATATAGCCAAGGAGAGAGATATTTCTTTAAGGGACCTAGAGGAAAATTTTTTACACTTCTTGAAGCTAAATATCAAGATTTTATTGCATGAGAAGAACATCTTGAAGATACAATAGTTGGTCATATTGAAAAGCTAATGTTCAAGAATTTAGACAATGATAAGGATGCAAAGGTTAGATATACGCGCAGTGGGAGATCATTTAGAGAAGTTCCTCTAGTGAACTTGTCTAGGCAGGGTCACGATCCACTGGCATAGGATGAAGGGTTCTACAGTGGAGAAGAAGAAGAGTTATCGACCGAGGAACATTTGGGGTCCGCTGGGCCAGAGGAAGAGAAGACTGCAGAACCTCACCGACAAGAATCAAAAACTTCAGAAACAATGCAGACCGTCAAAGTAAGTACTAATAATCCTCTTGTTGTCTTAGCAGCATTAAGTAACCACAATAGTCAGAGCTATCAAAGCACTATTACCAACAGTTCAATACATACTCAGTCATGAAACCTAGGAAGATCAATGGCATATGAAATGAGGCTACCTATCTTTAGAGGAGATGGATCTGAAGATCCTGATCAACACTGGTTCTTATGCGAGGTTGTATGGAGTATTAATTGAGTCAATGACATAAAAATTAAGAGAGATAAGTTTAGTACTACCTTGAGAGACCCTGCACTGAGATGGTACATGAATTTTATTAACGGAGTTGCACAACCTAAACCACTGAACAAGATCAAGATTGCGTTGAGTGAAAAATTCAAGAAACCCAAGTCAGAGTCACAATGCATTACAGAAATGAAACAAATCAAGAAGAAAGTAGTTGAACTTGTTTGGGAGTTTGATCAGAGGTTTAAGACCTTGACATCCCAATTGATTTTTTAGATTCCAGATGATCAGGACAAGGAATGGTTCATTGTTGATGTCTTGCCCCACATCAAAGTTCCTATGATGCAATAGAAGGTTGCTTCGTAGGATGAGGCATTGGATATTGCCATGAAACTAGAATCATCCCCTATGGGAGAATCCAACTCAAGTATGAGCCAAACTTTGAGTCAGTTAACTAGCCTATCTCGGTAGGTCGAAGATATGAAGAAATACAAAGGAAAAGATAAAAGAGATGAGATCTGGTGTATCGAGTGCAAATCAGAAGGCCACGATAAGGAGAACTATCCCCTATTTCATGAGTACTTGGCCTCTGGGACTCCAATCCCTTTGAAGCATGTTACTCTAACCTAGTGCGAGGTATGTAGAAATAGACATTTCCCTAGTGAATGCTACTACATGAAAAAATATGTCCAGACACCTACACACCTCTACTTCACATTCTGTAAATCTATGGATCACAATGAGAAGGATTGTATGGATTACAATCTCTTGCATGAAATATCAACAGACACATATTGAATTCAAGGTGAAGTACAGCAGGAAGGAAATGCTACGCATTTTAACTCTCCAGGAAGAGGAAACGTCAACCCTCACGGTGGATTCATAGAAAGAGGACGAGGTGGAGGCATGGGTTGAGGTCGGGGTCAGATCATTTGTTATAATTGTGCACAACCAGGACATTTGGCAAGGGACTGTCATAACCCTTATACCACTTGCATCTACTGCAACTCATTTGAACATGTTATTGAAGATTTCCATGTGTTGTTAGACAAGCTTCAGGAGAGATGAGGAGGAAACCAACAAGTACAACTAATCTTAGCAGAACCTTGCGGAGAGGATCCCAAAGTTGTTTTTATAATTAGAGGAGGCGCTGCTACAAGAGAAGACAGGGTGACTCCACAAAATACTACAGAAGAATCAAGGGTCAAAAGAGCTGCAGAGAAGACACAAGTGTTTGATCTGAGGGAAGAAAAACAAACATTTAAAGAGGTAAGGAAATAATTTGGAAGAGATCAGGCTTCTTCATCAAGGACACAACCAGCAGTGAGAGAATGTGGAATTCCTTTGGCATTTGATCAGTCTACATCACCTAGGGAAGGAAAAGAGGTAAGAAATCTTATGGAATTTGTATGTACTTGCATTTTTCTAATTAAGGATGAAAGAGTTGTACAAGAACTACAAAATTTGATCAAACAATATGAGATTGGTAGGATATATCCTCTGCTGAATAAAGTAGTACATAAAGTATCCAGAAAGAGAAGGAAAAATAAGGAACTACACTTTAATGCTCAGATTAGAGATTATGACATAGATTATGTGGTCCTCGACTTAGGGTTAGAAGTCAATGTTATGACGAAGCAGACCTGGGCACTGATGGGAAAACCTAAGTTAATTTATTCCCCTATCAAGCTTAGGATGGCTAATCAGCAAGAAGTAAGCCCCTTTGGGAGATTGGAGCATGTCCCTGTGGACATTGATGGGGTAATGAAATTTGTGAATTTGGAGGTGATTGAGATAGTTGATGATAACTGTCCTTATCCTGCATTGTTAGGAATTGATTGGGATTTCAATAATTATACTGTTGTTGACATAAATAAAAGAAGAATTACATTTGAAGGTGATTGCATTAGGGTCATTGCACCTCTGGATATTGATGAAGGTCATAGATACATAGAACCCATCAGAGAAGAAGACCGTGCATATGAGATAGAAAATATTTACAAATTGACAGCAAGACAACATGATTACATTAATCCTACAGCAGATGGGAACTTAAGTTGGCGAAGTGACAGTGCATGCGCATCAAATTCAAAAGAAGCACTAGAAAACTGGTAGAACAACATGTATGAAGTTTTTGTGTGGAGGTGTGCTAGATTGACCAGGGAAGTTTGTTGGATTGGAACAAAAGTAAGTAATCTGCCCACCTTTGATGGTTTAAATCACTTAGAAACTTTCTTGTTGGAATTTGAAGAAATGGTACCAGTACAACAGTGACTGTTGGCACTAGATGAATATTTAAAAGCAATGCCAACAAGATGGTGGGGAACACAAAAGAAGAACATCGCGGACTAGGTGCAATGTTGCACTTTGATGACAATACACATTTCAGAACAAGTCGAAGGGTGGTAAGTGCGATACACAAGTCAAAGTTATCTGAAGGACCATGTGCGAAGTTGTGAGGAGGCCTAGAGAAACATCTCTCAAGAGCAGTGGGTGCATAAATTCATCAACACTTTGGACACAATGCCTATTAATTGGAATCTTCAAGCAGAACTGCACCTCACCACTTCACATTGGTACGGTATGACTCAGAACTTTGTAGCTACATTTTTATTTTAAATTCAGTACCCCTCAGTAGATCAAGCTTTACAAGTTGTACGACAGAAAGTCTTTGAGGAGGAACCTAACCTCCCTTTGGAGAAAGAAGAAGATGAGTGGACTGCACCACTTCAAAAATTGCAAGGTTGTTACAATATCAATGTTGATGAAGACAATGATCCTAGGAATGTGAACATCACAGAGACAAAAGGACAAAGAGATGTAGAAGTACCAGGAGTTGAACGACCTTTTATTGGACAGCCAATCAAAATCAAGAAAGCTAATATTGGAACATAGCAAGCACATAAGCTCACAAACGTTGGAGATTTTTGAGATGATGCCACTATTGACAAGATCACAAAATTACTGCATGAGTATGAGGACTTGTTTCCAACCAAGTTCATCGACATGAAGGGCATTAAAGGGCCCATGGGAGAGATGAAGATCCCCTTGAAACTAGATGCAAGGCCAATCAAGCAAAGACCTTACCGACTGAATCCCAAATATAAGCAGAAAGTCAAGATTGAATTAGACAGAATGTTGGAAGCAAGAATCATAGAACCTATTGAAGAGTCAGAATGGATTATCCCTATGGTGGTCCAATATGAGAAGACATGAGAGATAAAAATCTGTGTAGACTTGAGGAAACTGAATGATGCATGTTTACATGATCCATTCCCTACACCATTTACTGACGAAGTGTTAGATAATGTAGGAGGACAAGAAGTTTACTCCTTCACAGAGGGATTTTCAGATTTTCACCAGATCAGGATTGCTAAACAAGATCTCCATAAGACAACATTTGCAACAGAATGGGGTTCCTACCAGTACACAGTGATGCCTTTTGGATTGAAGAATGCACCAGCCATCTTTTCTAGGGTGGTGGTCGAAGCATTCAAGGAGTGTTTACATAAAGGTTTGGAAGTATATTTTGATGATTGGACTGTTTTTAGCTTATTGCAAAATCATATTGAATGTTTAAGACTAATGTTGGATAAGTGCAGGCAATGTCAGATTTCCCTAAAACTGAAGAAGTGCATTTTCTTTTCACCCTTTGGAGTGCTACTAGGCCATATTGTGTGTAAACATGGGTTGTTGTTAGATCCATCTAAGATTGACATTATTGTCGATCTACCCCCTCCTACTTCAGTTAGACAGTTGCACACTGTACTGGGACATACTGGATACTAGAGAAAGTTCATTAAGGGCTATGCAAATATTATAGCACCCATGGGTAAGCTTTTGAAGAAATATTGTCAGTTTCAATGGAAAGAAGAATGCCAACAGAGCTTCGACACACTGAAATAGAAAATGGTCACTGCACCTATTCTGGTTTTCCCGAATTGGAGTAAGAAATTTCATGTGCATGTCGATGCATCCTCTATTTCATTGGGGGTAGTGCTATCACAACCATGAGTAGGAGATATTGACCATATCTTATCCTTTGTTAGCAGGAATCTCTCAACAACTGAGATAAATTACACTACCACTGAGAGAGAAGGTTTAGCCATGGTGCATGTGCTGCAGAAATTTCTCCACTACTTGTTGGGAGGACACTTTAAGATGTTCACTGATCACTCTGTGTTGAAATACCTAGTCAACAAGCTAGTGTTGGGGGGAAGAATATGCATATGGATTATGTTATTCCAGGAATATGATTTCGAGATAGTGGTCAAGCCAAGAAGAATGAACAAGGGACTTGACCACTTGTCTAGGTTAGAACATGGAGAGGAACCTACTAGCTTGGAGGATACACTACCCGATGCATAGTTGTTGGCCATCATAAAGGTTGATGATCACTTCATTGAAATAGTCTAGTTCCTATCAACATGAATGGAACCTCGTGAATATACAATCATTCAGAAGAAATAGTTGGTAGTTCGCGCTACAGATTTTTCACTTGTAGTTGGGCAGCTATACAAGATGGGACCTGATGAGATTTTAAGGAGATGTGTTGTGGAGGCAGAAAGACCACTGATTCTAGCATAAGCACATGAAGGCATCGCAGGAGGAAACTATGCAGGGAAAGAAACAACATAGAAGGTTCTTAGAGCTAGGCTTTGGTGGCCCACTTTGCACAAAGATGCTAAGGAATACTACAGAGCCTGTGACGTATGCCAAAGAGTTGTGAAACCATCTAGAATAGATGAGATTCCTTTAGCACCTCAGCTAACTTTACAGGCATTTGAGAAATGGAAAATTGATTTCATAGGACCTATCAACCCACTAGGAAAGCGCACAGAAGCCAGATACATCATCACTGTGAGAAATTATTTGACAAGATGGGTAGAAGCAAGAGAATTCAAGGACTATAGTGCAAATACAGTTGCACGATTCATATTTGATGATATCATAACCAGATTGGGATGCCCGAAGATCCTTATGAGTGATCAAGGTACACACTTTATTGATAAGACTATTGAAGCCTTGACTCAGGAATTTGAAGTTCACCATCAGAAGAGCACCCCATACCACCCACAGGAGAATGGTACAGTTGAAGCTTTCAATAAGCTCTTAGAGACAATGCTAACGAAGATTTGCAGTGTAAACAGGGATGATTGGGATTTGAGAGTACCAACAGTATTATGGGCCTATAGAACCACTTGCAAGAAGCTGACAATGAAGATGCCCTTTAAGTTGGTTTATGGTCTAGAAGAAGTCATACCTATGGAATACTTAGTTCCTAGCTTAAGAATTGCAGCATTTACAGATATGGATTACACAGGTGATGTGCAGGACAAACTTGCGCACTTGGTAGAACTGGAAGAAGACAGATTCATTACAGGATTTCACCAGAAGGTATAGAAGGAACCAGAAAAGGCCTACCATGACACACATATCAAGAAGAAATCCTTTAAGCAAGGAGATTTGGTATTGGTATATGATAGCAAGTTCATAAAGAATCCAGGGAAGTTTCGGACACATTGGCTTGGGCCATATGAGGTTGCCTATGTTACAGAAGGAGGAGCTGTACAATTGAAGACTTTGAAGGGAGAATGGAAGGAAGGTTTGGTAAATGGGAGCCGATTGAAATTGTACTACGAAAACTAGTTGCCTCGCAGCTCTCAGTAAAAGCATAAGAAGAAGGGTATAGGTACCAGGTGCAGTTGAAACTGTGTACCGAACATAGAAAAGACAGTATGCACACAGTGGGGAAGGATAGAGAAGAAAGCACAGGATGCTTCGCGTAGTCTAAAGTTGAAGAAAAATAGAAGGTTCATACCTACAGTGCCTTGGAATGAGTCACATGTGAGCGTTGGGGGCCTATTGGCCCTTAGGTACGGATTAAGAAAAAAATCAAAGAAAAATGAAAAGAAAAGATGAAGTACGAACTGCACGGAAGGCACATTGACTGAGATTGGGTCAAAGTGGTCAAAGAAGAAGAAAAGAAGGAGTAAAGTAAGGGAAAATGAGCCATTGGATGAGGAGATCGAGGATGACAGATCATTAAGGAAGATGGATCATGGACAACTTAGCAAGTGGAGAAGATGTCAATGAGTGATTTGGATTACCTCGTGAAAAAGAAGGAAAGATAGGTTGGAGAAGCCCGGGATGTACGGGTCAAGATGACCTAGGGTTTAGACACCTAGACTTTGGTCATTGTAATGTCTAAATAAAGGTGTAGAGGACTTGAGATGGGTGGTTTTTATTTTTGTTGTTGTTGTATTGTGGATGACCATTTTTTTTATATTATTGTGTATTGAGAGAGAGAGAAGTGTTGTGTGTGAGAGCATTCTGTATTGTAAAGATCTTCAGCTGGGTGCGAAGATAAACCCTACAGTTGGGTGCGTAGGGAGGGGAGAGAGAGAAGAGAGAGAGATCTGCAAGCAAAGATCACAGATATAAATGTATGTTTTCATATAATATATCAAGAAACACAGTTATGTCGACGTATCCCTAGGGAGAGGGTGAACCATGTATATCTTGTTGTTCTGTGTGATTGATGTTGTGTTATTTTACCTTCTGATATATTGTTATTGCATCCTTGTGTTAGATTTGAGATATAAATTGCACAATAGGTTTAAGGGAGATAAAGAGTAACTAGATTTCTCTGCATTGTTTCCTTGGATCCACTTTACATTTCCTTTGGTTGTAGACACCTATGTCTTGCAACCCCCTATTGCTACTTCATGTGAGACTACATCTGCTTCGTAGGTGTTGCTGAAAGGGCCAGTAGTTAGGGCTTGTTGGTGTGCTATTAGATCTGAACCCTGGGTCTCCCCCTGTGTCAACAAATATGAATATTAGACATGGGGAGTCTATGTGATAGCTATGACAGACTAAAGAACCATTGTTATCACTAAAATTTCATCTGCAACATTGCACGCAAATGGTTATAGAAATACAACAATTAGTTCAGCTACAGCCCTGAAATGCATTCCAAAGGAAAAAATATACAATTGGGTCAAAAATTAACATGTGCAAATTCACCAAAAGAAGTGTTCACAGAATGCACAATGTGCATGAGCCAACAAAGCCCTCAGAGCACACAATGTGCCAAGTGTGTGATTGTGTATGATAAAAGTCATGCACTTCTATAAACGACGCATTTATGAATATTATCACACCCCCAACCACTTATGGACCAGATCCCATCCTGATTTGACCTTCATAGCTAAGAGAAATCCAAATGGGAGGATGGTCAAGGACTAGAGGGTGCCCTAAAAGGCCCCTTGTTCACACCAATACATAATTACATTTTTCCTCAAAGAATTGCTATAAATAAGAGCCATAGGTGCACTAAGAAACTAAGATCTTCATAGTATTGTTATGTTGCCTCAATTATCCCTTGAGAAACCTCTTTTCTCTTTGGCTCCTTCAAGCATCATTGCAATAGGCCATTCCACTCACCTCTTGAGGGAATAGGCATTGATTTTCTTCAACATTTTTTATTTTTCTTCCATTGTAAGAAGAGATCTCCATTAGGGAACTCAAGAGACCTCCCAAGGAGGAAGAGGGGGCTCATAAGTCATCATTTTTCTCTACGGTGTTTTTCTTACTAATGTATTGATCCATTGGTAACATTATCTTGGTCATTAGTTGATTTTCTATGGTTCTAATTTTCTCATATATTCTAACTTTTATTTCTTAGTTGTTTTAATTTGTTTCTTTGTTTATTACATGTGTTTGGCTTGTTTAACCCAGTAAAAAACTTTTGTCTTGTCTAGCAAGCTCATCTAGACATGCAAATGTTGTTGTTTTCATCACCCAAGTGACAAAACCAACACAACAACCATCCTTCGAGAAGATTGCAGAGTTTGAGTAGACAGATCCAGAGAAGTCAGATAGTAAAAGTACAATAATATAGTGATAGATGGGTCAATATTATGGACAGTTGCACAAAAAATTCCTAGACAATATGGACAAAGATGGATTAGTAAGAACACTTAGCAGGTTTGGATAGATATTTGACCGTGGACGAGAGCATGGATTCATAGATTGGTTCAGAGAGTGGTTCAACGATAATGGAACATTATCATAATGGATGATAATTACATAGGAATACTTGAATGCTTATTCTTGAATGATTTTCATATATGTCATTTGATTACAGAAGGAAGCACTAATCGAAAATAACTCCAAAAGGTAGCAAGTACAGGAAGACTTATATTTTTTTCTACACAACATCTTGCAAAGAAGTTAAGAAGAGAGAAATAGAAACAAAAAGATAGGTAGAAATATCATTCAGAAAAAGAATTCAGACAGAGAGGTAAGAATAGAGGTATGATTCCATGGGAAGAGATTCATCAGATGCAAGATAGAGATTTATATGCTTGGAGAGAGAGAACGAAGGCATGTTTCCAGGGGGAGTGATTGTCATAAGGAAATAATGAACAATATGACTTCAGTGTTGCATCATAGTCATACCCTTTGTCAAAGGGGGAGATATTATTCATATGAAGGGAGAGAGAGTAATCAAAGGCTCATAAACACAAAGAAAAATCAAAGGCATGTAGATAGGGGGAGTAGCCCCAAGGACAGTTCAGTCAAGGGGAGTATCCCTACAGGGAGATACCCTTTGCCATTGATTTAAAAGGGGGAGAGATAGAAACATTGATGAGGGGTATAAGAATGAATTTTATCATGACTAAGTGTTTCCATCAATGTTGGTGTTTCCATCAAAGCCAAAGGGGGAGATTGTCATACAATTGGCTTAGGTTGATGGACAATTGATATGGATTGTTGGTTTTCATTGATGTCAACCATTGGAGAGTGATATTGTAGATAGATTTAAACCCTTAGTGATTGATGTCAACCCTTGGAGAGTCCTGGTAGCAAATTTCGGTAGCACAAAGGTTTGGGTAATGGATCCAAGTTTGTTTGATGTATAATGGTATGAGTTTTAATATATTTGAAGGTAAGACTGATATATATGGATAGTACATGTCATGCCATTGGTATGTGTAACGTCACATAACTTCTCAGGATTAGAGATTTATTTCCATGTAAAGTTGGAGAACCCTCGTGAGTCATATAGAAGCCCCAAAAGGTAAAATTAGTCAAAGTGGTTGCAAAAAATAAATTATTTAAATAATAAAGTGAAGTGATGAGTGTACTATAAGTCAAAGTGGATATAGAATAAATTGTTTAAATAATAAAGTTAATGGAGAAATTACTAAGTGGACAAGTGGTTAGAAGTGGGTTAGCCCTAAAATAAGGAAAGTGGTTTAAGATGGTTAGAAGGTAACCCCTTGAAGAAGCTACATAAAAGTATAAATAAGAGGAAAGCGTCTCTCATTTTAATTAAAATTGAGAATATTGAATATCTACAAGTGAATGAGGTAACCAAAGGATATATAAGGTGAATTTCAGAGGGAAGGTGAAGTAAAGAACGTCGAAATTCAAGAGAGGATAAATTCTTTTGATGATGCTTTCTATGGTATGTTATTTACAAGTCATCTCACCATTTTCGCAATAACCTTTTTCTCTAGAATGATTCTGTTAGCACTGAGTGTCACCCTCAAATTGTGGGAGGATAAGCCTAGTACCCATCATATTTTTTGGTGGATGTTGGTTTTATATGAGTGGAGGTCAATGGACAAAACTCAATATATGAATGATATTCAACACAGAATTGGACAAGAAATGCACAGGGAAGTGAGGGCCACAACTAACTTCAATCAATGAATTAAGTTTAAGTGTGAGCAGAGGGAAGACTTAGTAAGAAAGGTGGACATGACTACTATGGGCATCAGGCCTTCAAGCATCTTGGAGAAGAAAAACTCAGACTCAAGATCACTCTTAAGTTCAAGCTTCAAACACTGAAATATGTCCAAAAAACACAGTCACAACAACACAATGATCAAACCTACATCACCATGTAGCTACAAAAACTCGATTTGATCCTCCATGTCCAAGCCATTCCATGTAAGAGGGGAAACGATCATAAGAGAAGATAACTAAAACTGGTCATGATACCACTGCAATCAAACCTACATTACAACAACATAAAAACCCTCGATTGGATCCTCCATGCTCCAGTGTTTTAGCACCGTTTTTACAAAGAGATGAAAAGAGGTTGACTTATATTAATCTGAAAGTCTCAAATCTGATACATAACCAGAGAACAGTTATGGCATCAAAACATTACAAAATAGGAAGCTCTGCTCAACCAGTTGACCCTTAACAAAATATTAAAACTATCTCTTTATACTCGGATCATTCCCCAACTATCAAGAGTGTGATCCCATCACTACATTCAAAGAATTATGTCCAAGCAATCTTCTGTCAGAATGTGCATGTATCCCTCTATCAGATGCCAGCTCAGACCGATATGGGTCTACAGGAAAATATGACCATAGGGGTACCATGGATGATGGTTCAGTCCCCACGGTCGAGCCCTCCATGCCTTCTAATTACTGAGTGAGTCGAGGTTCCAACCACCAGTCCTTTCATTTATTAACTGAACCCTCAAGATCGGGAAATGGCTTAGTGCCTAAGGAGAAGCCACGTGCTACTCTAGGATCAGAAACTATATGAGCATATGATTGTGGGGCCGTCAAAATAAGTTTGAAATCACACCGCTTTTGGGCCCAGAATCCACCACCTTTTTCCATGTATCACTTTCGCCAAACCACGATTTCAATTTCGAGACCACTCGATAATTTTATCGATTGAGCAAGTTGCGTCCCCACAATGAAGCATGACCGTTGATCTGGATGTGGTCTATGATATGGGTCCACCTATTAGATTTAGCGCTACTGGCAAGCTTAACCACCCACTAACTCTAGAATCTGCCAAACTGTGCCCTGGGGAAGGGAGATGCTACTCTTGATGTTGAACAATAACACCTCCTAGAGGATGACCTGTCACTTCTATGTTGATGTGTCATGAAAGAGAAGTGACACGTTTCACTAAGAAAGAAGTGAATGATATGCCCACGGTTGCCTGGAATGAGTGCTACATGTAACTACCGAATAGGTGCCAGGTGTCACGATCGACGAGTGTGCTATATGTCCATACTGATAACTACCACGTATCCTCTAAAATCAAGGACTCAGATCTCCTTTGAGTCTCCAGACTTCAAGAAAATCAACTCAAACCTCATTCTCTTCCATGTGATTTTTCCCGGAGCTAAGGATCTGGTGATGCATGGCTCCTAGATAAACGGATAAGATCCCTTTGGGTTGCCAATCTCTGGATAAGAGCCCTAGATCTGGCGTCGTGTGTCCATTTGAATCGGACAGCTGAGACTTACTCTAGGCCTTCGAGCTTTGGGACTTCGGGCGCTTCAAGACTTCAGGAACTTCAACACTTCGGGACTTCAGGCACTTTGATGCTTCGGGCCTTTGAGACTTTGGGAGGCACTGCTACTAAGATCAATGGCTCCCTGGTGATTTTGAGATTAATGGTACACGATTGTTTTGAGAGTTAGGGATTTGGCTCTTCGAAAGTTTTATGCACTTCTCACTTCGAAACTCCCAAATCTCATTTCCCTGAACACTTGGATCTACTGCCACCTGTCCCCCTCAAGATCGGATGGCTCATGCTCACTTTGGGTTTCAAGACTTCGGAACTTTGAAAAACAACTTTAAAAATATTTCAAACCCTCGATTCCTATATTCTCAAGAATGTCTGCCACTGAAGATAATCTCACCTATTGGTTGCGTTTCAAGCTAGAAATGGACTGCTCTGAAAGCTGGAATTTGACGTTTCTTGTGCAGGCCGTGAACTTGGACAACTTGATGCCCTTGAAAACTATATGTGATATCATTTGGCTCCACAAGGGATGGCATGTTCCCTGTGAGCTGCCAAGAACAAGAAGTTACAATCACCTTATGCATTGGGCTATGGAGTCATGCTCAAGAAATATCCTGTTGAGGATTAAAGGCCGACAAGCATAATATCCTAAAAATAAAAGCAAAATACATGGGCTCCAGGAGGATCTTATTTATGTACATTCCTAGACTAATTGATTTTTACAAAGTGTTAGGTGAAAGAAAACTTCCACCATAGCCATTCAAGCAACTCCCTAGCTGCAAAGTTGTTTACTTTGTCACTGATCAAATAAAAACAATGCAACTATGACAACAAAATGGTTACACTTTTTAGCTCTCCTCCCAGTGCTAAAGTCAGGATAAAGCTGAGCGGATCCAAGACATTAAGGAAATGCAACTCTGTGTACTCCCTTACAGGTTCATAGAACAAATGACAAAACCCACTAGGATCATGACGTAAAACATGCTCAGTCTTACAACTGCTCACACATGGATGAATGTCTCTAGAAAGCATGGGTGATCAAACGGCTAATGCAGACTGACTGATTCTAGGTGATGGTTTCTCATTTGTAGTCTCTGGGAAGGATATGAACTGCACATTTGGTTCTCCCTCTTATTCTTCATGACTCTCCCAAGGATTAGAATCATATTCATCATAAAAAAGAAACATGGGAAAGATCTTCCCTTTGTCTTTTGTAGGCACATAATGACGTATTTCCACACAATGTTTTTCCTCAATGTATAAAGGAAAAGGTTTTGTGGTATGCTCTTGTAAATCCTAAAAATCCTCAACATATGATTCCATGTGTATAGCCATAAGATCATGAATCGTGTGATAGAATCCTGGATGCTTTAGAAGACCAGGATTCTCCTCTGTAAATGCCTCTCTACTTGCAAATAAAAAACCTCCCTGCTCCTTCGAAAGCAACTCTTGATCATCAACAACTGCAGTCTCTTTTCCTTATTGTTGTTCTAGCTCTAATTCATAATCACTATCTTCTTTCTCAGAATCTCAAACATGATGAAAGTCTTCTTCCTTAGGCACATGCAATTTTTCAAGATATGCTTGCATATGAACCCCCTTGCTAGCCCTGATGTTCTCTTCGACTTCTTCAGCATATTCAAACATGTGTCTTAACGATGAAGATTTCCTCTCTCTCAGGAGAAGGACCAGCTCTGGATGTTGAGCCATGACATAGTACACCATGGAAACAGTCTTTGTGGGTTTGATCTCCATAGGCATACTATGATAAGCAATGTAAAACCTCTTGTTTAAGACAACCAAGGCTTCCTCTTCCCCTCTCCTCAAGGCATTAAAATCAAAATAGTATTGATTAAGGGACTTGTTCTCACCCCAACACTTTAAAAATTCATGGCATAGGTCGGTCTAGGATCCAATAGAACCGGCTTCCAAACATCTAAACCACACAACAACATCTCCAGAAATGGATTGTGAGAACAACCTCATGGAAACATCATCATGAACAATCTTAAACTAATTGACAAAGCTCTCAAAGGCCTCCAAATTCCTCTCAGCTGTAATATGATCCTTTCTAGAAAATCGAGGAAGATACTCAAAGGAATAACGAGAATAAGGATGAAGGTCATGTGGCAACCTTAAAGGTTTAAACAACTTATTTATGATTTTAATTTGAAAAGCAGTGGGATAATCATGAGGATTAACGAGTTGATGGAAAGGCTCAACAGGAATAACAAAGGGTAATAATATTTGAGAAGACCGTGAATTATTTTCAACCTCCTCACGGCTACAAGGGTGATCAATTTCAAGAGGAGATGAAATACAGATATCACTTTTATGAATAGGAGAGGTGAAGACATGATATCGGTATCTACAACACAAGAAGAGGGCATGTTTTCTTCTTCCAAGGATGGATAAATAAAGGAAGGCCTATTATCATCTGAATAGACAAATCATAGGATAATCCTCTTTATATGTGAAGGGAAATAGAGAAATGAGATGATAAACGAGAACAAGATTTCATGAATAAAGATCATAAACTGATACGTGGTCTTCCCCTTCGGTATGCTCATCTTTCTTTCAACAAGATCCTCCCCAGTGGAGTCTTCGATAGTGGAGTCACCGAGTGCAAGTTGCAATCTTCAATTGTTCTGATGTCTGATGCACCTTCAGAATCATAAGCTTGTTGTCGTTATTACCCAGGTAAATGTATTCAATTCGTTCCCTAGCAACGACACCAAGAATGTAAGCACTTAGAGTCACCCTCAGATTGTGGGAGGATAAGCCCAATACCCATCAAAGTTTTTGGTGGATTTTAGTTTTATATGAGTGGAGGTCAATGGACAAAAATAAATATATGAATGATGTTCAACACAGAACTGGACAAGAAATGCATAGGGAAGTGAGGGCCACAACTAACTTCAGTCAGTGAATTGAGTTTAAGTGTGAGAAGAGGGAAGACTTAGTAAGAAAGGCGGACAAGACTGCTATGGGCATCAGGCCTTCAAGCAGCTTGGAGAAGAAAAACTCAGACTCAATATCACTCTTAAGCTCAAGCTCCAGACACTGAAATATGTCCAAACAACATAGTCACAACAACACAATGATCAAACCTACATCACCATGCAGCTACAACAACTCAATTGGATCCTCCATCCCCAAGCCATTCAGTGTAAAAGGGGAAAAGATCACAAGGAAGTTGACTAAAACTGGTCGCGATACTGTTGCAATCAAACCTACATTACAACAACATAACAACCCTCGACTAGATCCTCCATGCCCGAGTGTTTTAGCACAGTTTTTACAAAGAGATGAAAAGAGGCTAACTTCTATTAATCTGAAAGTCTCAAATCAAATAGATAACCAAAGAACAGTTCTGGCATCAAAACATTACAAAATAGGGATATATTCTCAACCAGTTGACCCTTAAAAAAATATCAAAACTATCTCTTTATACTCGGATTAGTCCCTGACTATCAAGAGTGTGATCCCATCACTACATTCAAAGCATTGCGTCTGTTAGCAGTCTTCTGTCAAAATGTGCATGTATCCCTATATCAGACGCAAGATCATATTGGTATGGGTTTGCAAGAAAATCTGACCATAGGGGTACTATGGCTGACACTTTAGTCCCCACGGCCGGGTCCTCCATGCCTTCTAATTACTGAGTGAGTCGAGGTTCCAACCATGAGTCCTTTCATTTATTAACTGAACCTTTGAGATCGGGACGAGGCTTAGTGCCTAGGGGACGACCATGCGCTGCTCTCGGATTGGACACTATATGAGCACGTGACTGCGGGGCTGTCAAAAGCGGTTTGAACTCACATCGCTTTTGGGCACGCAATCCACCACCTTATACCATGTATCACTTTCCCCAAACCATGGTTTCAATTGCGGGACCACTCAATAATTTTATCGATAGAGCAAGTTGCGTTCCCGCAATGAAGCATGACCATTGATATCGACGCGGTCTGCAATCTGGGCGCACCTACTAGATTCAACACTACTGTCAAGATTAACTTCCCGCCAACTTTATAATCTGCCAAACTGTGCCCTCGGGGAGGGGTATGCTACTCTTGACGTTGAACAATAAAACCTCCTAGAGGATGACATGTCGTTGCTATGCTGACATGTCATGAAAGAGATGTGACATGTGTCACTAAGAAAGAAGCGAATGATATGCCCATGATTGCCTGGACTGAGTGCCACATGTCACTGTCAAACAAGTTCTAGGTGTCACAACCGACAAGTGTGCTAGATGTCGATATTTATAATTGCCACGTATCCTCTTAAATCAACGACTGATATCTCCTTCGGGTCTTCAGACTTAGGGAAAATCAAATATCAAACCTCATCCTCTTCCATGTGATTTTGTTTGAAGCTAAGGATCTCACGATGCATGGCTCCTAGATCAATGAATAAGATCCCTTCAGGTCTCCGAGCTCCGGGAAAATCAAAACTCAAATCTCTCTTTTTCCCCTTCGCTTTTCTCCAGACCCCTAGATCTAGCATCGCATATCCATTTGAATCGTACGAATGAGACTTACTCTGAGCCTTCAAGCTTTGGGACTTCAGGCACTTCGAGACTTTGGGCACTTTGGTGCTTTGGTCCTTCGGGACTTCGGGCACTTCGGTGCTTCGGGCCTTCGGGACTTTGGGAGGCACTATTGCTAAGATCAACAACTCGCTGCGATTTTAAGATCAATGGTCCACGATTGCTTCGGGAGTTTGGGCTTTAGCTCTTCAGAATTTTTATGGACTTCTCACTTCAAAACTCCCGAAGCTCATTTTACCAAATGCTTGGATCAACTGCCACCTGTCCCCCTCAAGATCGGTTGCTCATGCTGACTTTGGGTTTCAGGACTTTGGACCTTTGACAAACAACTTTTACAATATTTCAAACCCTTGATTCCTGTCAACCACCAATCTGATATTCTCAGGAATGTCCGTCGTTGAAGCTTATCTCACCTGTTGCTTGTGTTTCAAGCCCGAAATGGACTTCTCTGAACGTTGTGCTTTGACGTTTCTTGTGCAGGCCGTGAAATTGGACAACCTGCTGCCCTTGACAACTATATGTGATAACATATTCATACTGCAAAATATGGAGGCTTTTGAGGAAACATATCCAAGTAGATTTGATAAACATTTCAACTTGCGGGTAATTGTATCTTTGGAGTTACACTCTGTGGAAAAGAAGGGTTTGTGGCAAGTCCTCAAACTACTCTAAAACAGGTGTTTCGGGTAAAAACATCATAACTTCTTCATAAGGGATCCAAATTTAGTAAGACCAAATGTATTAGTTAGAGTACAATCTTTAGTATGCTTTGTACCATCTTCAGATCCATACAACAAATATTATGTGTGGGGCAAGCTCTACAAGTTTGCTCTGTAGAATAAGCCAAAATTCAACAAGGTATGCCATTTTTGCTATAAGTCTTTTTTTGGGAGGTTCCAAGTAGTGAAACATGGAGGAATTGCATAAAAGACACTGAAGAACATTGTGTAGTATTTTTATATCTTTATTCATTATAGGTACATAGTTATGATTATTGCAAGTTAGGGTTGTTGACTAATCCAAAATTAGTCCTGTGAGACTAAAGTAAAGTTTGATGAAAATGTTAGTTTCTTGTTATTAAAGTTAAGGAAGGTTTGCATGTATGTGATCATATACACCAGGTCTATTACAAAGTTACAAATCAGATTTGGATGATGAAATTGATGAGGGATTTTGGTTGAGGTATGTTACAGATAGAGTTTGTATAACAATGAGGTTGTGGCACATGGTTTGATGTAATGGTTTATGGTATTTGGTTGCTAGAGAACTTTTTGATGGTTATATTGGTATATGCATTTAGTATATGGTTGAGGTACATGTTGGGTACATGGTTGAGACAAGTAGTTGATGAGTTGACACATACATGAGGTGTATAGTTGATGATGTTGGTACATCTTGAGGAGTCATAGTTGATGATTAGTTGATGCATGATTGGTACATATTTGGTACATGGTTGGATGCATTGGTTAGTAGTGTTGTTGACACATGGTTTATGGATGATGTAGCATACCTGTCTTGGTATATTATTAGAAGCACATATTGATCTTGGTAATTATTATGAGTTGTTGTGATATGCTTGGTTGATGCACATCTTGGTGATATTGTGGATATGGTTGAGAGTTGTCTTGGTGAGTAGATCTAATTTACATGATAAGATTGGTGAGACATGTTGTTGCGATAGGTTTTTGTCACAGGTTATTTGTACAGGTTTGGTGCATGGTTGATGCACTTGTTTATGGTACAGGTTGATTACAGATTTTATGGTACATGTTGTCACATGTTGTTTGGTGTAGGTTGATTGGTATAGGTTTACATCAGTGTATCTCACAGTGATAGTGTAATAGTGGTTCCATCATTCTACTTATATTTCAGGGCGGTTGTATGGGGCAAGGATAGGTGGTTGTAGCCAAAGAACATAGGGGGTTGTAGCCTCCTTCCATTTGTAGTTGGAGAATGGAAGTTGGTGTTTCCTAGAATGTGATTCTTGACATATAAGAAAAGCATTATGTGGTTTACTCCCGCATTGGGTTTCCACGTAAATATTGATGTATTGTGCATTGTGTGGATGTGTTTCTTATTGTTTATTATGCATTGATGAATGTTAATACTTATGATACAATAAGATATTGATGATGAACATATGAACATGGTTGAATAAGTAAAAGAATATACTTTGTGGTTTAAATGATTAATAATTGGTATAATTGCCCATTACTGATTCACCCCCCCTCTCAGTAATCCAACAATGACACTACATTTACTTCGATTATTAGTGGTCTAGATAACTAGCAGAAGTTAGATTTCTGCAAGTTGATCGAATAATTATCGCCCAAACTAATAATGTCCTTTGAAGAACCAATTGATATAATTATAAGAATAAAAATAATTACAAGGCATTATTGATAAAAATCGTAACTCTAAGTGCATAGAGTTGGTAGCAATAACTCTGTCGACCTGGAGGTTTCACCTTATGGCCGTTGTATTTTCCAATTGGCAGTTTTAGGTTGCGATCTCAATATGATTACTACAGAGAGAGATCCTTCTATCCATTGTATGGCATTATGGTAATTTAATAGGGTAATTATTACTCGAGTTGATATCCCAAACAATAGTATTTCACTACCGAAACATCATGCAAAGTATGTATGCATGCTAACCTTGTGTCTCTACTGTTAACACCAGAGTATTTCGTAGATGATCTCTAGGGGTTCTCTTTATTGTTTTAAAATAACTATAAGAACCTATTAATGTATAATTAGAGGCGTTGTCGAAAAAAAAAGGGGTTAATTCAATAAACTTACCTCTATTCTCTTCTTATGCTTATCGCCATAAATGTCCTAACCCAATTACTAGGGTTCCAATATAGTTGTAAACACTATCCTCTCAATAGGATTCTTACCTGATGACAAGAGCTTGCTAATTTATCTGTATAATAATATTGTTAGTTAAAATAAAAATAATAATCAAACTTGGAATGATTAAGGAAGTGAACCTTCCCAATCGTAAACTTCTATGTGGTGAATGCAGGAAACCTCATTGATTTAATAACTTATTGTCTTGTTAAAGGCCTTCGCCTTACTTAACTATCTAGAATGGTAACTATATTCCGATTGAGGTTAGCGCTTACGATCCTAAGAATAAACAAGTATTTAATTTATAATTATTTTAATCAAGTGAGGGAATCAACTTTCGTGTCAAATTATGGGATAATCCAAATCTAGGGAAACTCTTAAAAGAAAAGGTGTTCTCATTATTGCGTGTTTAATTACAGTTATGCACGCTTCCAGTTTAATTAAATAATAATGGTAATAATAAGAGGAAGCGGTAGCTGTAATAATTTTATCAACCTTGACTATAACTAATATAAATTCTTAATTACCTTGAATTGGGAATATGAGATGATTTTGACAACTGAAGAATTTTAGGTTTTCCTACAAAGGTGCAAAAAAGAACGGTCCTTATTGGCTACTCCCTTGGTTGTGGCTTGGCGCTAGGTGCTAGAATTGAGCGCTAGGTTTTGTATGTTGAGACTTGTGTTGTGCGGTTGACTCATGGTCTTGGAGATATGTTATGAACCTTATACTTAGAGATCGGGCGTTGGGCCTAGTGTTTTTTGAATCGGTATTTCAAGAAATGAAAATCTAATAGAATTTTTGACACTTGTTTATGCATAGTCATGAATATTGTAGGTTTAAGAGTAATGTGTAAAGGAGATACTTATTATGGATTAATATTGTTGTCTTCAAGGTTTCTTATGAAGCCCTACATGATTATGTTAATATCATCGAACTATTTCAACGGTTTTATATAAATTCTTAGTAAATAGATACTCTAATTAATGATCTAGAAGGAAATGATTGATTATGATTTAATCTTTTGTGAATTATTAGATTGACACCATGACTCTTGCTTGTTGGAATTTAAATAAGGTGCATTGTGTATAGCTTAGGCAAGATAGAATATGAGAACACTTACAAAAACTATTGTTACTCCCAAAGGAATTATTAGAATTAGTGTTGTAATTTCTTAGTTCTAAACGAATGGTTATAACTGTTTAGATGTTTTTATAATTGTTGAATACATGTTTAATGTTTTGTATGGATGTTTAGTTGACAAGTTACTCTGGAAAAAAATAAAAGTTAATAATACATGTTGTATTTGTTGGAATTACTTATATAATGATGTTAGATTTAGTAAGGTTCGCTACATATGGTATCAGAGTGGGTTCAACTCTGTGACACTAGATTTGTTATGCCTTCGATTGTTTTATATTAATAGTTAAAGATGTATCACTAATACAATTTGAAATTGTTCCATGCAGGTATCATGGTCAGAGGATGAAGGATGAGTATATTTTGGAGTGTGGGAGGAAGAGGTACGCTTCCTCCGAGTGCATCCACACTAGAGGGATCTTCTCGATAGGGAGAAGAACAAACCACTCAGGAGGAGCAGGTTGCAGTAGGAGATGTGGTAGGTATGATGAGATCTTTTCACAGGATGTCAAATGTGTTGATAAATCACCTTGATCGGGATGAGGTTATGGTTTCTTTACTCAATGAGGGTTCGCAACACCCTCTTGTAGTTTGTAGTAGTTTTCATAGAGAACTCGAGAAGGTGAAATTTCCCAAGTTTTGGGGTGCAACAGACGGTTTAGCCACAAAGGGATGGTTGGACAATATGGCGATGTTCTTTGAACTGTGAGATTATAGCTCCAACATGAATGTTTGCATGGTAGTATTTCAACTAAAAGGGAGTGTTCTTCTTTGGTGGTAGACACTCTTACCACAACTAGACAAGCCCATTGAAGACGTGTCATGGGAATTGTTCGAGGAATGATTCTGAGAGAGATAACTTTCTGATAAGTTCATTGAGAACCATCTTAATGAGTTCAATTCTTTACAATAGGGTAGTCATACAATACCAAAGTATGAGGCTAGGTTCATGGAGTTGCTTAGATATGCTCTGCATCTAAACACTAAGAAATTAAAAGTTAACAAGTTTGTGTTTGGTCTCAACTTCAACATTCACGCTAAGGTGAGGATCTTGGTTCCTCAGAATTTGCGCGATGCAGTACATAAAGTGTACATCGTTGAAGAAGAGTTGAATAGTGGGGGTCAGGGTAGGACCCATTTAAGACAGAACAGAAATATGTCATAGAGAGTGTCGGATTAGAAGACTTTTGGGCACTGTGATACGCCCAGAGGACCTGTATTTTCTACACCACGTAGAGAGACTACTAGTCATTGGACACCATATAGATCACCACTATAGCATCAACAACGTAAATCTTAGAAGCAATAATAGTTTAGATTTTTTTCGCAGAACATATCAGGGCCCCAAAACCCTAGACCAATAGATTATTCTTGTGGGACTAGGAGCACCAACCCTAAGAATGGATGTTGGACTTGTGGAGAGCCACACTACCAGAGAGATTGTCCTATTGAGAAGGAGAGAGATGTCAGATCAGTAAGAGAGACAACAGTGGGAGATTTGGGCAAGGCCCATAGTATTCATGCAATGGTTAATAACCTCTAGGCCGAGCATCAGTCCACAGTGCTTGAGACTTCAGGTATGATAGTTGATCAACAATTTAGTGTTTTGATAGATCTAGTAGCTACTCAGATTTCTATATCTATTATTGCACATAAAATAATTAAGGTGAATGAAGTCGAACAAGACGAGTTTAGATATGTAGAAATGACATCAGGTAATAAGCAAAAGGTTGGAGGAAAAGTTAACGATTGTAACATTAACTTGGGTGATTTCTTCACAAGTCTAAACATCTATGTCACAATCTTGGGCTATAACAAAATTCTGATTGGAATGGATTGGTTAGGATCGTATGATGCGATACTTGACTATAAGACGAAACGATTAAGTTTGATTGATGATTTGGGTTAGAGTAGAGTAATTGTGGGAAGAAACCAAGGAGTTTTGTTGAGATTTATTTTTTCTCTGTAATTACATAAAATCATGCACAAGGGATGTAAGTTGTATTCTATTTTAACACTTAATGAAAAAGGTGACGCACAAGGATTGGAAGACTTTCCTGTAGTATCAAAATTTGTCGATGTATTTCTTGAGGAACTACCAGGTTTACCTCTAGAAAGAGAATCATAATTTACCATAGATTTAAAACCTGGAACAAAACCGATTGCAAGAACGCCATATCGGATGTCAAAAACGGAATTGCAAGAGTTAAATATGCAATTGAAGGATTCATTGGATTTGGGAATTATACGTCCAATTGTATCACCGTGGGGTGCGCCAGTTATTTTTGTAAGAAAGAAGGACAAATAATGGAGGCTTTGCATTGACTAGCATCAATTAAATGAAGCCACGATCAAGAACTAGTATATGTTACCGAGAATTGATGATTTATTTGATCAAATGAAGGGAGCGACAATATTTTCAAAGATTGATTTGAGATAGGGATATCATTAGTTGTGAATTAAAGAGGACGATATTCCTAAAATTGCATTTAAGACAAGATTCAAACATCATGACTTTATTGTATTTACATTTGGATTGATGAATTCCCCGTGTGTATTCCTGAGTTTGATGAATGGGGTATTCCGCGAGTACTTGCATCAGTTCGTACAAGTATTTATTGATGACATATTGATTTACTCTCACATGAGAGAGGATCATGATGAACACTTGAGATTAGTGCTGCAATGTTTAAGAGAAAACAATTTGTATGGAAATATGCTGAAATGTTCATTCTATTAGACAAAGATTCACTATTTGGGACACATTATTTCTGGAGAAGGTATTGTTGTGGATCCAGAGAAAGTTGAGGCTATTATGGAATGGCCAGCACCAATGAACGTGAAAGAAGTACATAGTTTTATGGGTTTATAAAGTTACTATCAATGCTTTGTAGAATGATTTTCAAAGATAGCAAATACAATTATAGAATTGCATAAGAAGAAGAATAAATTCATATGGACAAAGAAATGAGTAGAATCATTTAAGAAACTAAAGGAATTATTAACGAAAACACCATGTTGTTCCCCCACAACAACCTCCCAATTTTCATGTCTTATCCTCTATCCAAGAGAAAAAATATCCCCCCCTTTAATTCTTCTAATCGGAACCCTCTCACTCTCTCTCTCGTGAAAATAACCATGCCCAAGTTATCATCACCCTACCTTGCCTTATCATATACAACTCCTCCTCAGATCACTTCTACCTGAAAATCCACATTTCTACAAGATCCTTCTTCCTGCACTGACAGAGAGCACATGGAAGCACACATCCTTTATTTCACCTCTACGTTGAAACACCATTAGTTTTATCATCAATTCATCATATACCTACCTTTGAACTTGGCTAATCCATTATCGTGCTTCTGCCAAACCTCACTGACTCACATATTCATGATCAGAGAAATTCGCATGATCAATGTCATCTTACCAATATTGGTCACATTATTATACTCATCACATGCACACCTTTCATCAATTCACTCACTTCTACTCATGTCGTTGCATCACATAACAATAATTCTATCTCTCTTTCGCTTCATTAAATTGCTTATTGATGAGGTTCACCTCTTCTTCCCAACATGCTAGTCATTGACAAGTTTCCCTCTTCTGTTGAAAATGAATTAGCATAAGGATGTTGACCCCTCTTCTTCATAGAGCACATCTAGGACAATTTGCTTCCTCTAGCCAATGTTGATCAAGTCAGTGTAGCCCACTTTTTCCTTGAGGCTTATCTTGCCCCCATCCCAACTAAGATCCCTTCTTGTTGCATTCATTAGTCAATATCCTTACATTTCTAATGAATAAACTCTCCATGCCTATCTAGACAATTGGTCAATAATTTCCTATCTCACCTGATTCACTTGATATATCGTAATCAAGTTTTAATGTTCCATAGTGGCTTTCTTCGCACACATGGTACTAGCTTGTTTATTTTGGGTTTCTTGATGTTACAGCTAAATATTCATTGTGGAAGCCTCTCCTAGCATAAAATTGGTTAATCATAACATGCGCAGGTCTTGCGTTGGTTATGAAATGCACTTTGGGAGAAATTTGATCCTTTCGGCTCCTAGACAGTGCTAAGTGCACTGGACGTCAGTTCGTTGTTTTGGTGCATTTATAACTTTGTTATTTTAATTCATAACCTTGGTATTAATTGGTAGATAAATATCATGTACATCACATATGACCCAACAACTAACAAAATTAAATTTGGATGAAGCACCAATGAACATGGCACCCGAACTTTCATTAAAAAACGCCTTTGGGCGCAATTTTTTGGCATCCGTCAAAGTGAAATTTTCATCTCTGAAATAGGATAATTGTATTATTTTATCTATTAATATTCCAACATAACTAACGAAATCAAAATATGAGGCCCGAAAGACCAAAACGATCGTCTTGGATTTCTTGCCAAGTAAACCTCAATAGTCGTGGCCATCATTAGAAATGGATCCACTCAAATGATAGAAAAAAAAATCAGTTATATTTATAGAAACATTTCTCTGTTCTCTCCGTGTTGCAAAAAATGGCACCTCAATTGGGCATCGTATGAGGAGGTTATGTGCTTTTGAACTCAAGCTCTCATTGTCTCTTGAGAGTTCGACACTTAGAATTTTTACAATTTTTATTTTGTTGGAAGGAGGAGTTCCCTTCAACTATTCCAATCTTCTTGGAGGAGTTCCCTTTAACTATTGTTATCTTCTCGGAGGATTTTCTTTCAGATCCTCCTAGAAAGTTCAGGGAAGTTTTTAAGAAATTCTCTGAGCAAGTTAGAGGAGCTACCATCAACTCCTCTGAGTAGCAAGATCAGAGGAGTTTCCTTCAAAGCCTCCAAAAAAATTTGGTGAAGTTGTTAAGAAAGTATTCGAGAAAGTTGAAAGATTTACCATCAACTCCTATGAGTAGGTCGAAAGAGTTGTCATCAATTGCTCCCAGCAGGTTGGAGGAGTTTTCAGCAACTCATCCAAGGAAAAGAGAACTGACTCACGTAAATTGACCCTAAATTTTAATTTGGGTGTCCAGTTTTGGTGTAAAAAACCCCCTTCTCTCTTGGGGATTCTGTGACCTCCCGGCCTTGTATCTTCAAACTCTCTATACTGATCTGGTTCTTTGGGCCTCCAACAGACCCTGAGCAACCTATATGCTCACACAGGCCCCCTTGATGTTTTGTGTAAGTTTATACCACTTACAACTCCGCTCTCTGACGCTTGGCGACACTGATTCGTGAGAACTAGTATTGCGCTAGACTCTTTCTCTGATATGTGACCATGGGCTATGAACTCAGGCCAACCCTTTGCTACTTTGGGCGTCGACAATACTGAAATCTCCTCCTCTGTTTCCTTTCAAAACAAATTCCTCCGAGCTCATTGGTCTCTGCCACGTGTCTCCCTGGATCTAATGGTCCAGCTTAATCTTTGGGCTTCACGACTTCACCGAACTTCACTTACTCCAAACTTACTTCCTTCGAATATATGATTCCTGGATTCTCTAATCCTTTTCCACGTGTTTCATCGCAGCCAACGGTTAATATTCAACTCGCGAGCTTGTGACTTCGACGATCTCACCTTTCAATGTTTCGAAGCGTCCCGAACTCTGACATCCGAAATACCTCATGAATGACCTTCGTGCAACTCCTCCTAGATTTGATAGTATGGAATGATTCCAATCCCTCCTAGATAGATATCTCTTTGCTAAAATGAATAAATCTCAAAGGATTCCTTCCTTAGACGATTTCTCATTGTTCTCCCTCCTGAGATTTTTCTTTCTCGAACTCTTGTCTTCTCAAAATACTTCTTTCGACACTTAGTCGAATTTCAGTCTATGCATGGCTTGTAACAGTTCCTTCTCTGAAATCCAGCCACTCTATGGACAAATTCAACTACACCTTTTGGGTTGCTGAGTCAGAAGACTCAGTCACACACTCCTTGCGGATAAACATTCTTTAGGCTATCCTTCTAGAACTTTCTAAGTCAAAATGGACTCTGTCAACACACACATCGCAGACGTTATGCACTCCTTGCATGCATAAGTTTCACGTTATCTGTTCTGGGCTTATGAGTCGAAACAAACTCTGTCAACGCACTCCTTGCGGACACTATGCACACTTGCACTTTCTCGTAGAAGAGAAACAATTGAAACTTATTCAAAATATCATAGATTCATACATTTAGCCATGTAAATGTATTCATAAACAAAAGAACAAGAAATAACAGAGAACTCCAAGTAAACATAAATTTTACCATTCATTCATTAAGATAGACGCATCAACATCATACATTTAGGACAATGCTCCTCTATTATATTCATTCAACTAAAATATACATGTGTTCATATACTACTTTGATAAATTCTACAACAACCTATACAATATATTCAACAACTGATCAAACAACACTATTGGGCAACAATACAAAGATTTTATACAAGAGGTCTCTTCGAGTTCTTCCCTCCAACGACTCTAAATCTATCCTATCGAATTAAAATATATCAGCTACTAACATTTATTACAATAAATATTTGCGACAGAGAGATCAGATCGAACACATCAAATCTATACTACACTCAGCTACATTAAAATAAATACACACTTTGATGTCCTCATGAACCATCGATCTCTACAACATTTAATAAGTTCTTTAATTACAACTCTTTTCAAAATGTTTGTGTGATACACATTTTTTCAAAATTTAAATTTCTTCAAAATGTGTGCTAGTGCACCTAGTTGTCCTCCACTGGCGATGCTCCTGCATCATACTCCTCTGGCTGAAAAATTCATGGACTCATATCCAAGAGCTCCTTTACTGACCTTCCATGCTTCTAGATATTCACTTCGTTTACCCAATTGGCATCTTCTATTGGTCTCCCTTTCCACTTTACCAAATATTCAAAATATGTTTTCCTTCGGGTGTTCTTACCAATTTGTTGATCTATGATCTCCTCCATCTGCAACTTCTCTGCTACAGGCATCTGATTTTTCCACTAGAACTCCTTCTAATCTTCGGATCCTTCGGTTCCATCTTCCCTGTAAGTATACATGTCTTCAATGTTGAATATGGGTTATATACTCACATCTTTTAGTAGCTCTATCTCATAAGCATTCTAACCAAATTTTCTTAGGATTTTCACAGTCCTATTTTCTTCAACATTAGTTTATAGTATGTTCCTCTTGAAAACCTTTCCTTCTTAAGATGTGCTAGAACTTGATACCCAACTTCAAATTGAAGTTTCCTCCTATGTTGATCATCTCTTCATTTGTATTCATTGTTGCTCTTTGATCTGAGTATGAAGTTCATGCATTTCTGCAGTGAAGTCTTCAGCTCCAAAGATCCTAAATTCCCTTTTCTTTGGATCTCTTAACTCTGACACTCCCCTAAGATTCATTCCATAAACTATTTGAAATGGAATCTTTTCAATACTTCTTTTTACTGAGTCATTATATGAAAACTCTTCTTGTGCTAGAATCTGATCCCATTGGCTATGGTGTTCAGTGACCAAACTCCTTAGCAAATATCTTGAACTTTGATTCACCACTTGAGTCTGTCCATTTGTTTGAGGGTTATATGAAGAACTAAAGGACATTTTTGTTCCCAAATTCTTCCACAATGTTCTCCAGAAATGACCAACAAATCTTGTATCTCTGTCTGAAAAAATACTCCTCAGAAATTCATGGAGTCTTACAATTTTTTGAAAAATAAGTTAGCAATGTTCGTTGCATCACTAGTCTTCTGGCATGGGATAAAGTGTGACATATTTGAAAATCTTTCAATTACCACAAATATGGAATCACTTCCTCTTTGTGTCCTTGGCAATCCTAACACAAAATATGTCATCCCAAGGCCTCAAATATGGAATCACTTCCTCTTTGTGTCCTTGGCAATCCATGCTTATTGCATCCCAAGGCCTCTCTAGAATAGGCAATGGTTGATACAATACAGTATTCTTCTTCTTCCCCTTCGCATACTAGAAAATATTACATTTTTTCACAAACCTTTTCACCTCTGCTGTCATAACTCACCAATAATATGAACCGTTCAATTGTGCAGACATTTCTTCATGGCCGAAATGTCCAACTAGACCTCCACTATGATTTTCCTTCAGCAAATTCTCCCTCATTGAACATTTTGGTATGCACAAATCGCACCCTTTGAACAAAAACCCATCCCGGATCAGATATTCAGCCCACTGGATTCTGTCTCTGAGCACAGGATTCACACATGCTTCATATGCTTCCTTGAAATCTGGATCATTAGGATACATTTCCTTAAGGTGGTCAAACCCCAAGGTCTTCACTTGAAATTTATGCAGAATTAGACATCTCCTTCTCAATGCATCAACAACCTTGTTAGCATTACCAAAAATATGTTTAATGAAAAAACTTAAATTTTGCATAAACTCTATCCACTTGGCATGTCTCTAGTTTAATGTCTCTTGTCTGGTTATGAATTGTAAAGCCTGATTATTGCTATACAAAAAAAATCCTTCGGAACGAGAGCCTCCACTTATTCAAGGCTTGAATTATGGCATGGAACTCTTTATCATATGTGGAGTATTTCCTCTTGGCATCATTCATATTCTCACTGAAGTACACAAAAGCCCTATTATCTTGGCTTAAGACCGGTCCAATTACAACCCCACTCGTATCACATCTCACCTAAAATTTCTTCCTGAAATACAACAAAGCCATAATTGGTTGTTTCACTATCTTCTCCTTCAATATGTTGAATCTCTTCTCAACCTCTTATGTCCATTTGAAATACTTATGTATTTTATTCACTATATCCATCACTTGTGCACCATTCTCACTAAAATTTCTGATGAACTTTTATTAAAAAACAACTAATCCATGGAAGCTTCTTACGTCAAATATACTCTTTGGTGATGGCCATTCTCCTATTTATTTCACCTTCTCGGGATCCATATTAAATTCATTTGAAGAGATCACTAAACCCAAATAAATGAGCTATGTCTTCATGAAAGAAGAATTCTTTAGATTGATCAACAACTTATCCTGCTGCAACCTCTTCATCACTAATGTTAAGTTCCTCATATGTTCCTTTTCATTTTTATTGAAGACCAATATATCATCCAGATATACGATCACAAACTTTCCAATAAAATCGTTTAGCACTTCATTCATCAACCTCATAAAAGTACTTGGGGAATTTGTTAAGACAAACGACATAACAAGCCATTCATACAATCCTTTGTTTGTTTTAAAGGTTGTTTTCCACTCATCACCTTCTCTCATTCTTATCTAGTGATATCCACTTTTCAAATCTATTTTTGAAAAACATTTTTCTCCACTCAAACAATCCATCAAGTCATCCATCCTCGGAAATGGAAATTTGTACCTAATGGTGATCTCATTTATGGCCCTTGAGTCTGTACAAATTCTCCATCCTCCATCCTTCTTTGGACTCAACACAGCCGATACTGCGCATGGACTCAAACTTTCTCTAACCAACCCTTTGTCTAACAGATCCTGAACCTGTGTCTTCACCTCCTCATTCTCTTGAGGTGTCAATCTGTACGCTGCTTTGTTTGGAATGATATCTCCTGGTATCAAGTCAATGTGATGGTTGATACTATTGATAGGTGGAAATGAGCTTGGAAACTCATCCACTACTATGTCAACAAACTGTTCTAACAACTCTTGAATTTCCTTAGGAAAATACTCGATAGAAGTAATTGTAAGGATAAATTTCTCCTTCCTTGCTACAACAAACTACATATTTTGTTCCTTCTTAACTTCACTCGGGAGTTCCTTCCCACTCATATGAAGTATACGCGTGTTGGCTTCTTCCTTCACTCTATTCTCTTCAATTGGTAGCAACATATGTCTCCTACCACTCTTCTCTAAGGTAAAAGTATTTCTTATCCCATCGTGAATGAGATTCCTTTCATACTTCCATGGCCTTCCCAAAAAAACATGACATACATCCATGGGGATTACATCACATAGAATTTCATCTCTATATCCTCATATCTTAAATTCAACCAGGCATTGTTTAGTGATTGTTACCTGATGACCCTTCTGCAACCATGAGACTTTATACGACGTCGGATGTACAGTCGTCTCTAGATCTAACTTCTCCACCATCTTTGTGAATACTAAATTATCAATTCTCCCACTATCAATTAGCCCCTTGCATACTCTGTCCTTAGTCTTACAATCTATCCTAAAGAAATTTTCTCTCTGCACCGAATTTTCAACTTCTGGGTCTGGATTTAAGAGAACTTTCTTCATCATCAAATATCTCCCATCTTCTGCACCTTTTGCCTCAACATCTCTCTTATTTTCTTCTGAAATATGAGTTTCACCTCCTTATTTCTTCCTCTCTGGACATTCCCAAGACATTTGTCCTACCATTCCACATGCATAACATTTTTTCTCCCCTCCTCTACCTCTTCTTCTTCCTCTAGGAAAATAGTTTCTACCACCACTCTACCTTCCTCGGGAACTTCATCCTCTCTCAGAGTAACTATGTGGTTTCTCTGCCTCACCTTTGGAATTTTGTGTCCTGTAATGGGAAATTCCTTTTCCTCTCTTCAGACTCCTACCTCTGTTTTGTTGACTCTGCTTCTTATCCAAATTCTCCTCTACTTTTAGCTTAATATTGTATGCATCCTCTACTATATTTACAGTCATCATGTTGATTTTTTCCTGTATTTCATGTCTAAGGCTGTTGACGTACCTGATAACTTTTTCCTTATCTCTCTATTTTTGTCCAGCCCTAATGTTCAGTCTGTAGAACTCCTCTGTGTACTCCTTCACATTCATTCCATTCTGTCTCAGGTTCTGCAACCTCCTAAATATATTTATCTGGTAGTCCTTAGGTATGAATTTCGCTTTTAGCTTGGTTACCATCCGATCCCAAATCTTAATATTTTGTTTTTCTTTGCTTCTCCTGCCAGCCTGCAGTTCATCCCACCACATTTCTACATGTCCTTTCAACCCGGTGACATCATGCTTTACCTTTTTCTCCTCATTGATATATTCATTGTCGAAATACTTTTCCATTGCTCGTATCCAATAAAACAATTCTTCGAGGTCTAAATTACCTTCATACATTGGGACGTCTATCTTTGCTCTAGATCCCAACTTAACATTTGCTTTTAGCAAGCGCTCTTCCACAACATCCTCTGCTACATCTTATTCAACTTCCACTTCTTCGTTTTCTGCATCGCTGACGTCTCCAACATCAATTTCTCTCCTTTGTGTTGTTCCCATGGTATCCAACCTCACTCTAAGTTCTCTCATCTCCCTTTTCATATATCTATTTGCTATGGGTGGTTTTGCATGTCTCCTGGGATAAATTATGTTAATGTATCTGATACCACTCGACGATATCAGCCTAATTCTATGTCTCCTTTACCTACATAAGTCAATTCTATATTTTATCTGATACCACTCTGGTGTACAAAAACCCCTTCTCTCCTGAGGATTCTGCGACCTCCCGGCCTTGGATATTCAAACTCTCTGAATCAAACTGGTTCTTCAGGCCTCCAACATACTCTAAGAAATATATACACTCACCCAGGCCCCCTTGATGTCACGTGTAAGTTCATACCACTTAAAACTCCTCTCTTCGACACTTGGTGACACCAATTCATGAGTACTAATCTTGTGCTAGACTCTTTCTTCGCCATGTGACCACGGCATATGAACTTGGGCCAACCCTTTTCCATTTCTGGCTCTGGAAATACTGAAATATCCTCCTTTGTTTCCTTCTGAAACATCTTCTTTTGAGCTCACGGGTCTCCCTGGATCTGACCATCTAGTTTAATCTTAGGGTTTTGCAACTTCGCGGAACTTTGCTTACTCCACCCTTACTTCCTCTGAATCTTTGATTCCCAGATTCTCTAATCCACTGCCATGTGTTTCCTCATAGGAAACGATTAAGATTCACCTCACGAGTTCGCGACTTTGACGATCTCACCTTTCAATGTTTCGAAGTGTCCCGCACTTCGACCTCCAAAATACCTCACGACTGACCTTCATGCAACTCCTCCCATATTTGAAGGTCTGGAATGATTCCAATCCCTTCTGGACAGATATCTCTTTGCTAAATCAAAGAAATATCAGAGGACTCCTTCCCTAGACAATTTCTCGATGTTCTCCCTCCTAAGCTTATTCTTTCTCGAAATCTTGTCTTCTCATAATACTTCTTTGGAAACTTAGTCAAATTTCATCCTATGCACGCCTTGCAACAAGTCCTTCTTTGAAATCCATCCACTCTATGGACAACTTCAACTACTCGTTTTGGGCTTCTGATTCATAAGACTCGGTCACACACTCCTTGCGGATAAAATTTCTTTAGGCTATCCTTCCAGAACTTTTGGATTCAAAATGGACTCTGTCAACACACACCTTGCAGATGCTATGCACTTCTTGCATGCATAAGGTTCATGTTATCTCTTTTGAGATTATGAGTCGAAACAGACTATATCAATGCACTCCTTGTGGACATTATGCACACTTGCACTTGCTCGTAGAAGAGAAACAATTGAAACTTATTTAAAATCTCACAGATTCATACATTCAGCCATGTAAATGCATTCATAAACACAAGAACAAAAAATAACAGAGAACTCCAAGTAAACATAAAGTTTTCCATTCATTCATTAAGATAGATGCATCAAAACCATACATTTTGGACAATGCTCCTCTGTTATATTTATTCAACTGAAATATACATGTGTTCATATACTAGTTCAATAAATTCTACAACAACCTATACAATATATTCAACAACCCATCAAAAACCTCTACTGGGAAACAATACAAAGATTTTATACAAGAGGGTTCTTTGATTTCTTCCCTCCAACGACTCTAAATATTTCCTATCGAATTAAAATCTATCATCTACTAACATTTATTACAATAAATATTTGCGACAGACATATTAGATCGAACACATCGAATCTGTACTGCACTCAGCTACATTAAAACAAATACACTCTCTGAAGTCCTCATGAACCATCCATCTCTACAACATTTAAGATGTTATTTAATTACAACTATTTTCAAAATATTTGCGTGATATGCATTTTTTCAAAATTTAAATTTCTTCAAAATGTGTGCTAGTGCGCCTAGCTGTCCTCCACTTGTGCTTCATTAGCGATGCTCCTGCATCAATTTTGCAACTTCCTTATACCATTGGAAATGTATTTCATAGCTATACAAATTTATAGTTATGTGATTTTAGAAATTACTAACGCATGGTACACTTATTCCAGTTCAGAGGAGTTGTCATCGACTCTTCCAAGCCGGTCAATATAGTTTTCACTAACTCTTCCCAGCACAAGAAAAATGGATTTCGTAAAATGGTCATAATGTTTGTCTTCTCTGTATGTTTTTTGTGTTCGTTATACCATTGGAAGGGTACTTCTGAGATCTATAACTTTGTAGTTATAGGTTTGGAGAAATTCCTAAACTAATTCCCTAATTGTTGAAGATGAATATATGGTACCTTGTTGGCATCCCCAAAAAACACAACGCATCAAATTATGAGTAGAACCAAGAATTGAATTTAGGTAAGTTTAATTGATATTCCAATCATTTAATGCCTTAGTTATTTTCATTTAAGTGATTATTTTTTATAGTATATTTGGATTTATTCTCATCTATTGTATGCCAAATGTTTCCAGGTACTGATCGAAGGAGGATCATTCTTAGAATTCTCACGATGAAATCTATAGATAAAGACAATAAAGGAGAAATAAAGAAAGATGTAGCAGTGATGGAGGAGAAACAAAAAAAGTATCAGGAAAATATATGAAGCAGGGATATATAAAATTTATGACTATAGACTGTCAAACTCAGGATGAAGAAAATTCCCCATACCCAAACCCATTATTGATCATGATGTGCAAAACACGTATGGCGGAAATCCATGACGACCCACTAGTGCTAAGAGACAAATTTGAAATTCCCTTGTTGCTCATCATCACAAAGAAGAAGAGGATAAATGTTGGAAGATGAAAGGTCACAGAGGGAGATGAAAGGCCAAAGGTATTATTTAACCTCAATAAACACTATAATAGAACCGAAAGAAAGGGATTTTGGCTCTTCAAACATTCTACATCTCTGAACTACTTTAGGATATAATGTCAACTAAAATTAGAGAGTTTTCCTAAGAGTTTTCATGTACTATTTTTGAAACTGTTAATGCACAGAAGCCTTCAGGGTCAACTTTTGAATGAGAGAAGGACTTGCATGTGTTTTTTTGTTGTTGTGAACTATTTCAAGAAGAATGCTTGTTGTTCACATAGGTTGTAAGAGCATGTTTGTTTATGGACTATTCTGATGCAATATATGTCTTCTTGCATTTTTATCATTCTTTCTTACATTACATGTCCTGAGCGAATGAGTTTATAATGTATGTGATAGAGTGACTTAGACTACTTTGGTTATATATTCATGTGCATGTGTTATCTGACTTTATTTCTTCATTTCAACTATCTGGGTGAAGCTACTAGTAGAGTTAGTTTTATTCCACATATCATTCACTTACGCTAATTCACTCCTAGCTAGGATAGGTTAGATTAGAATTAGATTAGGCCTGCAATTAGATAGTCTTCATTTACATATTTCATTTGCATAATCACCCATCACTCACCTGCATTGGTGAACTAGGATGCAATAGGTAGAATCAAACCAACAATGGCTATCGGGCCAAAATATGGATGGGTTCCTTATTCCAAACTGTGAGAGGTATAATTGGGACTTCTTATGAGGGAGAACCCTTTACTATTGTCAAGAAAATTTGGACCGGTCAACAGAATTGGCGCTAGAAGGAGGGTCGGATGATAATACTTTCCATGTGGATTCATTTCATTTAACTCTTAAGCATCCCATGGATCCTCTCGATACCTCTGTATGGGATTACCCTTTGAGTCTTCCAAGACCCACTGAGACCATTTCAATCAAGACAAACAATCTCTTGTGAAACCCAAAATTTGATGGTGAAGGGCATGTCTCTACATTCATGCATCTCAAAATATTTGACATTGCTCGATGAAATCTTAAGATAATACATGCCAATGAAACATTTCGACTTTTCATCCTCATATTCGAAGGGAGAATCAAATCCTAGTTTAATACATTGCCAGAAAAATCAATTCATAGCTGGAAACAATTCATGGAAATGTTTATCGTTTCCCATGAAAATTATGTTTATGACGAACTTGTTGATGAGCTGGAATAAATCCATAGGATAAGAAATGAATTTGAGAATAATTTATTTCAAAGAATCATGCATATTTACTATAGATTTCCTGAAATGGATGAACCCTCGAGCTAATAAATATTTGATTGGTTTTCATATCTCATCTCTATTTTTGAATAATGTGACGTGAATGATCAAGCCATCTCCTATTCACAAAATTTAGATCTGACCACAAATTATATAGGGGAGATAATATTCAACTAGTAGTCTGAAACAATTGTAGCATAATGTTAATCAATAATCCTAGACCCCATAGCCCCGAAGTGTGAACCATGTAACAATCCCCCTTCCAAAAATCATGATCATATTCTAGTTTGTGATGAATCTCTTACCAAGGAAATGCCATCATTTTTAAGAATTTGAAGATCTCCATGCACTGTATACAAATTTGTTTGATGATTTTCATCCACATGAGAAACCATATTTTTATCATGTAATACACTCTTGACATAACTCTTTTGGTAATGAAATGTTGAATGATATACCCAATTAGGAAGAGTTCTCATCCTTGATCGATCAAACACTCATTCTTAATGAAACTTCATCTGGGATGTATCACTTTGAAACCCCTTCACAATCTCAATTTTTGGAACATGTTGAATCACAATTTACTCATGATAATTATCATCTTTTTTATGACTTTTGTTATGTTCCTGAATTGATTGTGGGTAAAAAAATTTTAGTCGTTGATCCCTCACAATCTGATATTTCTGACCTTGATGCACATATACTAATCACTACAAATCTAAAATATCTAGAGCACAATGATTCACTGATCTCCATGAAGAAACTATAGAAAATGAGAAACCCATCACCATACAAAGCATAGGAAACATTGAGTTAATCCCGCAAGTGTTATTGCCTCAACATGAACTATAATTACTTGTTATTCCTCACGGGAAAATTCATCAATTGTCCTTGGATGTTATTTCAATGCTCCAACACTCCTCACATGATTTCGTTGATGTCATAGGAGAGGCTTTGGAGCTATATTTCACTCAGAATCTCCACCATTATCTCTCCTGTTAAGCCCTAATATTTGCTCATTACATGTTAAGCCCTAATATTGGCTCATTACCCCTTAATTGGGGAATATTATATTAGTAATTTTATTTTATTTATGTCAGCTTTAGGCCATTAGTTGTAATTATACCTCCTAGTCTCCTATATATA
>JZKD02S2233884.1:1403476-1462040 GCA_000966675.3 Picea glauca
TATATAAAATACTTAGAAATTTGAATATTTTTTAAAAAATATCACCAAACATTTATAGTTGACATATGAAGGATTAGTAATATTCACCAAGGTTTCTACATTTTAAAATAAATTTCCTTCCTTAAAATCATCCCTAGACCCCTCTTCGTCCTTGATCACATCAAGCAAAATATGCTTCCTCTAGCCAATGACGATAAGGTCAACATAGCCCACTTTCTCCTTGAGGCTCATCTCGCCCCCCTCCAATATTGGATCCCTTCTTATTGAATTCATAATTCAATCTCATTACATTTCTAATGACTAAACTCTTCACTCCTATCTATAAAGTTGGTCACTGATTTCCTATCTCACTTGATTCACTTTAGATCTCGTAATCAAGTTTTAATGTTCCACAATTGCTTTCTTCGCGCACATGGTACTAGATTGTTTTTTTTTTTTATGTTACAACTAAATATTCATTATGGAAGCCTTGCATAGCATCATTTTGGTTAATCATAACACCTACAGGCCTTGCATTGGTTATGCAATGCACTTTGGGAGAAATTTGGTCCTTTCAGCTCCTAGACAATGTTAAGCGCATTGGACGCGAGTTGGTTGTTTTGGAGGATTTATAAATATGTGATATTAATGCATAAACTCAGTATTAATGAGTATATCAATATATTATACAACACATATGACCCAACAATTGACATAATTAAATTTTGATGAAGCACCAATGAACATGGGACCTGAGATTTCATTAAAAAATGCCTTTGGGCACAATTTTTTGGCATTCCTCAAAGTTAATTTTTCATTTATGAAACAAGATAATTCTATTATTCTCACCATTAATATTCCAATTTAACTGACGAAATTAAAATCCAAGGTTCGAAAGTGCCAAAATGGTCGTCTAGGATTTCCTGCTGGGCTAGCCTTGATAGTCATGACCATCATTAGAAATGGATCCACACAAATGATAGAACAAGATGTTCAGTTGTCTTGATAGAAAAAATTATCTTTTCTCTCTGCGTTTCAAAAAATGGCATCTCAATTGGGAATCCTTTGTGGAAGTTGCGGGTTTTTGAACTCAATCTCTCATTGTCTCTTTCCAGTTCGACACTTAAAATTTTTCCAATTTATCTTTCCCCAGAAGGAGGAGTTCCCTTCAACTCTTTCAAGTTTCTCGGAGGAGTTTTATTCAAATCCTCTGAACAATATTGAAGTATTTTCCTTCAAATCCTTCGAGCATGTTTGGGGAATTTTTTAATAAAGTCTTCAAGTAAGTCAGAGGAGTTACCATCATCTCCTCTGAGCAGCAAGCTCAGAGGAGTTTCCTTCAAAGCCTCCAAGCAAGTTCAGGGAAGTTGTTAAGAAAGTATTCGAGAAAGTCAGAGGAGTTCCCATCAACTGCTCCGAGAAGGTTGGAGGAGTTTTCATCAACTCCTCTAAGAAGTTCAAAGGAGTTGTCATCAACTCCTCTGAGCAAAAGAGAATTGTCTCTGATAAATCGACACTAACATTTTACTCAGGTGCCAGTTTTGTGACTTATTTATACCGTTGGAAAGGTAATTCATATATATACAAATTTTTAGTTATGTGATTTTATAAATTTATAAAACATAGTACACTTATTCCAAACGGGATTATTTTTCATCAACTCCTCTGAACATGTCAAAGGAGTTGTCACTAACTCCTTCGAACAAAAGAAAAATGTCTTTTGTAAAATGGTCATAAATTTTGACTCGGGTGTCCGTTTTGCGCATTATTTATATCGTTGGAAAGGTATTTCAAAGATATACAACTTAGTAGTTATAGGGTTTGATAAATTCATAAATTAATGAAATACATTTGGAATTGGAATATATGGTACCTTGTTGGCAACCCTGGAAAACACAATGCATCAAATTTTGAGCAGAAGGAGCAAGAATTGAATCTAGGGAAGTTTACTTGATATTACAATCATTTAATGCCTTATTTATTTTCATTCAAATGATTATTTTGTATATTTTTTTGGATTTACTCTCATCTATTGTATGTCAAATGTTTTCATGTACTAAGCGAAGGAGTATCACACTTATCATTCTAATGATGAAATCTACAGCTAAAGACGATAAAGGAGCAATAACGAAAGATGTAGGAGTGATGGAGGAGAGAAAAATAAAGTATCGAGAAAATATATGAAGAAGGGATCTAGAAACTCCATGATGATAGAATATCAAACTCAGGACGATATAGATTCCCCATACCCAAACCCAATCTTCCAAATGTACAAAACACATATGGTCGAAATCCATGACGTCCCACTAGCGCTAAGAGACAAATTTGAAATTTCCTTGTTGCTCATCATCATAAAGAGGATGATGAAAAATGCTGGATGATGAAAGGTCACAGAGACAAAATGCCAAAGGTCTTATTGAGCCTTAATAAATACTAGAATAGAACTGAAAGAAAGAGATTTTGTCTCTTCAAACTTTGTACACCTTTGAACTACTTCGGGATATAGTGTCAACTAAAATTGGAGAGTTTTCCTAAGAGTTTTCATGTACTATTGCTGAAACTATTAATACGGAGAAGCCCTCAGGGCCAAATTTTGACTGAGAGAAGGACTTGCATGTGTTGTTGTTTTGCTATGAACTATTTCAAGAAGAATGTTTGTTGTTCACATAGGTTATAAGAGCATGTGTGTTTATGGACTATTCTGATGCAATATATGTCTTATTGCATTTTTGTCATTCTTTCTTACATTACATGTCCTCAACGGATGAGCTACTAATGTATGTGATATATTGAATTAGACTATTCTGGTTATATACTCATGTGCATTTATTACCTGACTTTATTTCTTCATTTCAACTATCTTGGTGAAGCTACTATTAGAGCTAGTTTTATTCCACAACTCATTCACTTATGCTAATTTGCTCCTAGCTAGGATAGGTTAGATTGGAATTAGATTAGGCATACATTTAGATGGTATTCATTTACATATTTTTTTTTCACAACCACCCATCACTCACCCTCATCAGTGAACCGGGACACAACCAGTAGAACCAAAATAGTAATGGTTGTCGGGCCAAAATCTAGATGGGTTCCCTATTCTAAACAGTGAGAGGTCTAATTGGGACTTCTTACTAGGGAGAACCCCTTACGTCAGGTGAAGTTTGACCCATAAACACACTAATATTGAAATTTATGGATATGGACAAGGAATTCTTTGTATGCACGGATGCATCCAAGGAAGTATTAATGCAAGATGGTTGAGTCATCACATATATTTCAAGGAAACTAAGAAAGTATGAAGATAATTATGCTACGCACAACTTGGAATTGTTAATTATTGTTTATTCCTTGAGAGTTTCGAGACATTACCTTATCAAACATAAATTCAAGTTAAAAAGTGACCATTGTGGATTGCAACACATTTTTACTCAGAGTGACTTGAACGTGCAACAAATTAATTGGTTGGAGCTTTAAAGTGAATACGATTTTGATATCACGTACATCAAAGGAACAATTAACAAAGTGGCGGATGCTTTGATTTGGAGACCACACATTTTATCAGTAATACCCCTTAATATGAATTGCAACACCTTGGGTTTTGAGCCGCCATATTAAATAAAGTATTGTTACATTGTTGAGAGGCCAGAGTACCCAAACAATTAGTAAAAGGCCAGTGTTCCTAAGAAAGGTAATGTTTTTATCATTATTAATAATAAATACGGTGTTGGCTGCTAGACAGACAAGGAATAGAGTTATAAGGGGCTATGATTCCACAAGAGAGGGGGAAGAGGGGCTAAGTGCTTATTTATTTTATATTACCCATTTTGTGTATAACGACGGGGGGGGGATCAATTATGTGAGCTCTTGGGAGAAGACCAATAGGTTCTTGATCCTCACGAATTACAAAAACCCATCCCTGATCTGTGGGAGGGGTTATTTGGTTGGTTTGTTGGTTCGTTCGTTCTTCCGTTGGAAAATACCATCACTCGCGTTCCCCATTCTGGAGTTGTTTTTGGTCACCTCACACATTCATTCATCTATTTTGTTCACTTTTCATATTCTCTCCTAGAGTCTACACTCTATCCATCCCTTCATGCACTCATCTTTCCTCACATTGGAGTTGTATCTTGGGAAAGGAAGACGAACTGTTGAAAATCAGCCATGGTTTTGTTGGTTGTAGAGATTGTTGGTGTAGTCCAATGATGATCTGAGACATGCATTCCTGAGATGCTTGGCATGTGGCCAAATTTGCTCACAACTATGATTCCTGAGAGTCCCATCATGGATATTCTAGACCAGCTGCACTAGAGCCTTGAATGAAGAAGGACTTCCTGAGGGGCTACATGGCAGAGAAGGGTCGAGGTTTATTTTCTTGGGTGGTGCAGGCTGGGTAGAAGAGAGTTGGGTACTTGGATTTTTGTGATTTTTGTAGAAGCTTGTGAGAACTTGATTGATGACTGTTTTTGGAAGCCAAGTAACAGTCTGGAACCATCCATGTGGATTCATATCCCTGGCTTAGGGGTGACATTACTGTTGAGACTTGGAAAAAAATGTCTACGGTTGGGTGGAATGTCCTTGGTCTGCAACCAGTTGGTGTCTTCTTTTATAAAAGATAAGTGCTCTCTATTGTGGTTTCCTTTGCTTATGTATTTGTTTCTACTATGTATAAAATTATTATACCTGAGATTGTACCTATAATATGCATGCTTTCTAGTTAATGTTGTGCATGGTATATCGTGCATGTATTTTATGTTGTGGTATGAATCTTGATCATTGCATGTATGTGTTTCATGCTTCTTTATTAATTAAGTGTTATCGTATTTTCCAACTCAGCCAAGAGATGCGTTCTTAGTGTGGCATGCCTTCAGGTGGGAGGCTGGGTATGTTATAGTTTGGTAACAAAGAAGAAATGTAGTGGCGTTTCTCGTCCTGTCAGTGACTAGGGACATTACAAATTGGTATCGTAGATCATGGTTCCAATACTAATCCTAGATGGGTTGTGTAAGACGATATTGGAGAAAAAATTTCATAGACAAATTGTGTTGTAGAGTGCCATACGGCGCTGAGATCACACCTTAATAGTTTTTGAAATCTTAGGAGGTGTAGCAGTTCGGGAAGCCACAATGTCCGTAGGTTCTATTCAGGAAGGATCTCAATCCCTCACAAGCATCAGATATGGGAAAAGAGAGTGGAGGTTAAAACCTCAAGTCCTTCGAACTTTGCTTCTTTGACAGTTTCAAGTTCCTTGTCCTAAAAGAAGCTCAAAACCCTGAAGATCCGAAGTCCCAAAGTGAATCTATGTCGTAGATCAGGGGGAGGAGTACCTGACCATTGGATTTGGCCAAGGATAGGTTTGGTCCATTGGTTCAAGCACATATCAGGAGGTGAATAAAAGTGGATAAGATTAGACTCCAACCATCTAATCTTCATATGAGAAAGTGTGAGTTGTAGGTCTTACAGTAGCTGGAAGATCTCTCTCCAGGAAGAAAGTCTCCTAAAGTCCCTAACTCCAAAGTAAATATGGACCCTTCATGTTCAGGTACATGTGTCAAAAGATTAACAAGGTTCATAAGTTAAACATTCGACATTTCAGCAGTATGGTGGTGCTCAACATCACAAACCTCTGAAATCCCAAACCCCCAGAGTAAATCTAGACTATTCGTATTTGAAGACACATTTCTATAGATTAGCCGATTCGGGAGTTCAATGTTCGGGGGATTTGTGGTTCAATGGGGAGGAGTCTCCAGAAGTTCCGAAGCCCTGAAGGTGTGAGGCACTGGGGTGATGTGGCCTGCTGATGTCACCTATGGTGACATGGAAACACATGGATCTTTCCATGTGTCACCGTGTTTCATGTCTTCCAAAGACTATTCATGCCATCTAGTATATGACACATTTCACAATTAGATAGGGCCACGCTTCCGTACCTTATTTATTTCCACGTGGCGGTAGATACCATAGTCTAGAGACTTGGAACTCTAGAGGAATCAAGGCATAATATGTGGGGTCAAGGACTCCCGAAGGATAGAGTCCATCTCAACCCTTGATTACAGTAGAGACATGGCATAAGATCCCAAGGTACAGAGACTTGGTACTCTCGATATTTTGATTGCAGTTTACCCGTGTCGAGAAATCTCGAAGGGCAGAGTTAATCTCCACCGTTGATCAGGAGGTGATACGTGGAGGAAGGAGAGGACCTTTGATACTTCGTCACTCGGGGATATCTGTGGAAAGGTTCTTGGGAAAGTCCTGAGGCCTGAAGTTGTGAAGGAAATCCTAGTCGTCGATCGATATAGGATATGTGGCAACGGATCCTGCACCCCGTAGATTTGGAACTCTAGAAGAGTCGAGAGTGTGGACAGTTCAGAACTCTCAAAGCCCAGATTCCTAGAGTTCTTATTGACCATTGATCTCAACCCTCGATCGATTCTCAACCACATGATCTTCGATATAGTGTTTCCAACACAGAAAAGCACCAGGAAGGATTTGGCCCATGGTTTTGAGACGTGGTCACTTGGGAAATGGTTTGAAGGAAGTGTCGGTGAAGAATGGATTTTTGTATCGACCAGGGATAAAATGGAAGTTCTATTCATATATATTCTTCATGAGTTGAAAGGATTTGTATCATTATTGACAATTTTGTTATAATATGCTTAATTCTGACAAAATGGTTACTTGCACATTTTACAGAATTAAGGGATTTACACATATTAGCTCATAATGCGTATTGAAGAAATGGAATAAGGAGAGGGAGCCTCCAACCATGATAAAGTAGTTGAAGGCTAGAATACTAGAATTGGCAATGCACGAACATAGTCCAATGGACGCAAGGGCCGAGGGGAGAAAGAAACATTGATAGAAACTGTGAAGATCCTGAAAATAGAAGTGCAAAGATACAAGGAAGGAAACGAGAGGCTGAGTGATGGAGAGCCTAAATTAGTTGCAAAGTCAAGCCAAGAATGGCTCAAAGCATGAGGAAGAATTTAGGTGTCATGAAGGAAGAGATGATCGTGGAAGAGCTGGTTATTCCATAAGTGCTCAGAGACACCACTCACCTCCTTACTCAGCAAGAAATTTTTATGCATCTGATTATTCCTTAAGTAGTCCAGAGGTGTCTTCTATTAGGCACCATAGAAGGTGACATGAGGTGGACAGTTTGCAAGGAGAGGTGAGGAATCTCAATCCAACATCATTTGATGGTGAAAGAGAAAGGGAAGACGATGTTAAAGCATGGTTTCTTGGACTCATGAGATATTTCAAATTGCATAACTATTCTTCAAATCTAGAAGCCAAAATTTCCACCTACCACTTACATGGGAAAGTTGTAATGTGGTGGGATCAATTGAAGCAAGTTTAACATATCAATGAGAATAGGATGACTTGGAATCAATTCAAGAAGTATTTCTAGAAGGAGTACCTCTCAGAGAATTTTTGTGATAAGAAAATGTAGGAGTTATTTGAATTCAGGCTGGGAAGCATGACTATGGAATAATATGAGAAGCATTTATTGAAGTTGTTAAAGTATGTTGGGTTTATAAACGATGAAAAGGTAAAGATACAAAGGTTTTTGAGTGGACTGCCAGCCTTTTATAAAAAAAATACTTGGTATGATGAGCCCAAGACCTTGACTGAGGCAATCAGGAAGGCTAAATATCTCTATGACCAAGGCTAGGGCAGAGAGTCCATGAAAATGTCTTGGAAGGACAAGAAGAAGGATAATTCTGATAAGAGGAGGAAGGTTTTCAAACCTCCTTTCAATAGAAATGATCCTAATAAAAATCATCAAGATTAGTATGTTAATGATGATTCCAAGAAATAAGACTCCCTGGGAAAAAGGGTAGGACCACCAATCCAGTGTTGGGGATGCAAAGAAAATCACTTATTCAAGGCTTTCACACACAGAAAGTACATGGTGAAGATGGTGCAAAACATCCAAGAGTCTACAACAGATGAAGACATGGGAATGATTTATGCAACCTTAGATGATCGACAAGCAAAATACCAATCCAACATGATCGGGGTGGAAGGTAAGATCATAAATCAGTTTGTTTCTATTTTAATTGATTCAAGAGAAATTCATTGTTACATTGATCCGAAAATAGTGGATAGATTACATTTGGAGAAAATTAATCTTGGGAAATCAAGTTTGGTTTAGCTAGCCACTGGAACCAAAAGCAAAATCCATGATATGGTCAAAGTTTGTTCCATAAGTATTAATGGTGTGAATACTAGTGTTGATCTAAATATCATAGCATTGGGGTATTATGATATTCTAATTGGAATGGATTGGTTGTACAAGCATCATGATTTCCTAAACTATCATAGAAATACATTTACATGTCTTGATGGAGATGGAAAACAGAGCACTGTGAAAGGAGTTCCAAGACCCATATCTATAAGGAATATTTCAACCTTACAGTTGAAGAGATGTTTCAGGAAAGGGTATCAATTGTATGCAGCCCATGCAGAGGAGATAAAAAAGAGAAAGGGGCCAAGCCTTGAAGATTTCTCGATACTACAAGAATTTGAGGATGTATTCCAAGAAATACCAGAGTTGCCACCAAAAAGGGAAATAGATTTCTCTAATTCTCTAGTGTCAGGAGATGCCCCGGTGTCAAAAAAACCTTACAGAATGAGCACACCATAGTTAAAAGAATTAAGAATGAAGTTGGATGAATTGTTGAATAAAGGGTACATACATCCAAGTGTTTCACCTTGGGGAGCACCAATACTCTTTGTCAAAAAGAAAGATGGAACCTTGAGGTTGTGTATTGAATTTCGATAGCTGAATAAATATAATATAAAGAACAAGTATACTCTACCCATAATTGATGGCCTCTTTGATTATCTAAGAGGAGAAAATATATTCTCAAAGATAAACTTAAGATTAGGATACCATCAAATAAGAATCAAGGAAGAACACATCCATAAAACAACGTTTAGAATCAGGTATGGGCACTATGAATTTGTAATGGTGCAATTTGGATTGTCCAATGCACCAGTTGTCTTTATGTTCTTAATGAATGGAATATTCATAAATTAGTTGGATAAGTTTGTCATAGTATTCCTAGATGGCATACTTGTATATTCTAAATCAAAGGAAGAGCATGAACGTCACTTAATACTGGTATTGCAAGTGTTGAGAGAACATCAGTTGTATGCCAAGTTGAGTAACTTTTCTTTTTATCAAGAGCATATCCATTACTTGGGGCACATTATTTCAGAGCATGGTATAGCAGTAGACCCTGGCAATATTGAGGCCACTAGAGGGTGGCCAATGCCCATGAATGTTTCAGAAGTGAGATCTTTTATGGATTTAGCTAGTTACTACAAAAGATTTATAGTGGGGTTCTCTAAGATATCTCATTCCATCACTTCTTTGCAAAATAAGGGAACTAAATTTAAATGGAAAACAAAATGTGAAGAAAATTGTAAGTCGTTGAAGGAATTAATTACTAGTGCACCTATTTTGAAGATTGTTGACCCAAATGAGAATTTTTTGGTATGCACAGATGCATGCAAGCAAGGAATTGGTGGAGTCCTCACTCAATATGGGCATGCCATTTGTTACGAGTCCACAAATATTAAGGATCATGAAAGGAACTATGTGATGCATGACTTGGAGCTTTCTACCATTGTTCATGCATTGAATATGTCTAGGAATTATCTCATGGGAAAGAGATTCTAATTAAGAACATAACACAATGGTATGAAGTATCTTTTTGATCATCCAACTTTGAATGCCAGGAAAAAATGATGGCTTGAATTTTTAAGTGAATACGACTTTTATATCAAGCATATCAAAGGAAAAGAAAATAAAGTTGTTGATGCAATTAGTAGAAGAGTGCATATCATGCATGCTACAACTCTCAGTATGCATCCGTTAGACTTGAAGAGAAGAATTTTAGATGTTGTTATTACAGATCAACATTACCTACAGGTAAAGGAAATATTACAACAAGGAGATGTACAATAAAAGGTGAAAGAGTATGAGATAAATGAATATGGATTACTTATGCATACAAATAGAATTTATGTTCCATATGTCGGACATCCCGGTTACCAGAAAACAATTATAGCAATAAGAAGCCAATTGTTTTGGTCGAGGATGAAAAAGGATGTTGTTGATTACATCACCAGATGTATGGAATGTCAGAGAGTAAAGTCTTAGCATAGACACCCAGTGGGTTTGCTACAGCCATTACCAATTCCAGAGAAGAAATGAGAAGTGATAACCATTGAACCAATAACTAATTGACTAGAACATCATGGAAACACAATTAAATCATGGTAGTGGTTGATAAATTGACGAAGGCTGCTCATTTTGTTCCTGTAAAAACAACTAATACATCAACTAATATTGCATAAATTTACATGAAGGAAATTGCTAGGTTGCATGGGATACCTAGGATAATTGTCTCAGACAAAGACACTAAACTTACTTCAATTTTATGGAAAGGATTATTCATAGGATTTGGTGCAAATATGAAATTTAGCAAAACATACCATCCACAGTCATATGGGTAGAAATAGAGGGTAAACCGATTAATTGAAGACACATTAAGAATGTATGTGATGGATAAGCCATCTAAGTGGGAAGATTACTTGGACTTGGTTGAGTTTTCCTATAATAATGGGTATCAATCTTCGTTGAATATGAGCCCATTTGAAGCCTTGTATGGTAGAAAGTATAGTACTCCAGTAAGTCAGGACAACCCAGTAGATAGAGTGGTACCTGGGCTGGAGTTGCTCAAGGAGATGGAAGACTAGATGGTTAAGATTAAGAAGAATTTAAATGAAGTTCAAGATAGACAGAAGTTTTATGCTGACAAGAATAGGATAGCAATATAATTTAAAGTAGGAGAGCATGTGTTGTTGAAAGTAAAGCCGAACAAGAGATCCTTGAAGTTGGGAAGTTGTGTTGACTACATTTTCCATCAATGACACTTAGCTGGGAAAGCTTTACTAGGATTCCCCTCAAATCATAATGCTTGCACCAAGTTTCATCCATTTTCGTTAAAAGGTTGACGCAATATTCTTAGAAAAATGATCAAGGAACTTGACTGATTGCTAAGCATGACCCTTTTTCGCACTCCTCGTATTACTTAGACTATCGTATTCCCCATCCTTGACTGATACATCAACATAACATGTTTTATAAACCTTGTGCATCACCTTATCATGTAACTCACTTTTCATAAATTCATACCATACCTTTGAAGTTATAAACTTAACTTTATTTCATGTTATATCACAACCTTTTGATTATTTCACAATATACCCATCATACCACCCTATATGTTTACGTGTCTCACTTTATAAAACATATGTCTTGCCACTCAATATTTTAACTATGACTTTAAATTATCCCATGCTCTTTAAAGGGTTATGGCCTTCAAATTATCTTCATGCCATGTCATAAAAAAAATGGGTATTTCTATATTAATTAAGGAATGGATTGGAATATGTTGTAGTGAAGTATAAAAGTTTCTTATATGTGAATTACTCGATTTGGAAAAATGGTCAAGGGCATAATCGTAATGGATACTTATACTGGTATTGGTGGATAATAGTTCAGATTATTTTGAGAATGGCCCTATATCATAAATCACATATTCTCTCACACTTCATATGTGCTATTTTAGTCAAAATTTCTGAGTACAAAGATATTTCATCACAATGCAGTTAGATCCTCCATCCAAACAATATCATTGGCATTTTATTTCTCAAAGCCAAAGGTGGGTGACAAAAACCATCTCATATTAAGAATGGAAGAGGATAATAATTCCATATAGTAGTTGGACAGTGGTGTATGACTGAAGTAAACAAACTTTCTCGAGATTCCTTAGAATGGATTTTAAAGCAATTCAGGAAGGCGAGTGAGAAATTATGATAGGAATTAAAAATAAAAGAAGAATTGAGTTATATGCATGTCTTTTGGGGAGTGACTGGTCATTAGGTAGGTTGATCAATCGTCAACAACAATCAACTAGTATGGGAGGTAAATATCTATTTGGTATCAACTATATCCATTCCATAATCCCTTCCATACCATATCATCGGAAATTTGGACTTGTTTTTGAAGTGGTGGTGGTGTTAGATAATCCAATTCTGATTCATTTTCGAGCGTGGTTGGATTGGATTTGAAACCCTTTCTTCATGATGGTCATGTCTTTGATCGAGTTGCTTCTTATTATTTTTGTTGGTCTTCTATGCGTTGGAATCATGGGTTTAATAGATAGTGAAAATGCTACCTCCCTGAGGGCACTACAAGCAGATTGACAAAACACACCATCGATTGAAAGGGTTCAGACCCTGGCAGGTCCAATTGGGAAGTTGTTATATTCATCGACTCCAAATTCACCTCATTGATATTATGAATGATTAATCTCAAAGGAAACTTGGCCAGTAACATTGGTTCACTAACCAATCTGTGATCACTAGATTTATCATACAACAAGGGTCTCACTGGAGATATTCCTAATACTATCAACAAATTGATCATGATTGGTTGTGACTTTACTAGACCCATCCCAAACAAGTAATCTTGAACAATTATACTGGTTAGACAATGTGGATAACAAAATAAGTGGTCAACTTCGGGTGTCCAGTAGAACTGTTCCCCAGTTCGACAAACTGTTTGATAATAATCGTATTGTGGGAGAGATTCCTACTACTGTATCTATGGTAAAAACATTGGAGGTGCTGAGGATTGATCAAAACTCTTTGATTGATTTCATTCTATCGCTGAACAATCTAGAAACAATCAATCAACTGCACCTATCACACAATTGATTGGAAGGATCTTTACCAAACTTATCCTCGATGAACAGTATGACTTACGTAGACATCAGTAAAAATCTATTTGAGCATCCTGTCATGGAATATTTGATGGAAAGATTATAAGAGTAAAACATGTAGCGCATATTCTTGTTCAACATCAGGTCGAACTGATGAAAAATCCATTCCTATGAAGAGTATATTGTTGTCTATCCATGAAGATATTATAGACTGCAACGAAAAACATGTTAAGTAATTTACATGCTTGATGGAACAGTCTGTCCAAAATCCTACCGAAAGGTTTGAGAGAATATATCATATAGATAACGATTTTGGTTTTTGAATGCAACAGATGGTGCTAGGATATCTTATCATTGACGAAATTGAGGATTTGGAAATGAAAAATGAGTTATCTCCAGTATTACTTTTTGGGATCAGGGCAAAGAAAATAAAATATGATTGGTTGCAGTTCTAAGGAATCATGTTTTCCATCTTATCTACTATCTAGAATAAGTTATGAGAATTGATATCTTAGCATCATCTTCAAGTAGGAGAGGGAAATTAAAATTGTCTCCATTTTTCACAAACAGCTAAAGCCAACATTGATGGAGGGAATCTACAGTTGGATAAGAGAGAAATAATAGGATCTCTCAATTATGTTTTTACATATTATTTAATTCTATGAAGAAAATAAAAGTAGTTCAATTAGTTCTCTTCAGCCCATAAAGCAACCCTAACTGTTAACCGATTGGAACTACCCCTCTAAAGATATAAAAGAAGAGAGAACCACCATTTTAAGGAGGGGGGTAGAGGGGGGGGAATTGAGAGGTATGCTTGGAGTGCAGTGACGTTTTTATTTTTTAATTCAACATTCATCCTCTACTTTCAACAGGGATTGACGGGATTATTGGCAGCAGGGAGTCTTGTGAAGCAATGAACGAATGAGGCAAGGATGAGATCTTCTAGTCCTCATAAGGTGAATAGTTTTATTGTCAGTTCGTTGTATTTAAGCCTAATTTTATTTCAGCGCTAATCCATTTCTGATATGCAGGTCATCAACTTGTGTTGTCACCACCATCACTCAATTCCATTTTGGCTCAACTTTCTTCTTTCTTTCGCTCTTGGTCTTTCTATTGTAACCTTGTTCTAGAATGGCTAAAGAATAAATACCTGTCCCAAGTCTACGCAGAGATTTGTAACTTTTGAAACTCTGAGAATTTGTAAACGAAACTTTTAATTAAAGATCAAAGTCCTTTACACTCTAAAACTATTTCTTATTTATTTTTCGTTTAAATCTCAGATTTTGTCATCTTTTCTTAATTCAACACTTTAAATTCTAAAAAGAAAATAAAGAAAAATAAAATAATGGATTGATTATTATTGTAACATGGTGTATATCAGGTCTTTCATTTTGTTTTTCAAGTTTTTGATTATTTTATTTATTTATTTTTGTTTTCTTGTTATTTATTATATTTAACTTAAAGAAAGTTGAAAATATCCAATCAATACAATGTTTCATAATTTATTTTTGTAGTCTTTAAAACTAATTTCTTGTTTGATAAACTTTTCTTTTAATTGAATCACTTTAGCACTAACATAGTTATATTAACTTTCCATTAGTTTTGTTTTAAATATTTTCTTACAAAATAAATACAAAATTATTATCAAGTTAAAATATTTCTTGTACATTTCCTTTAGTTGTTTAAATTCATTTTAAGGTTTGATTTTGCTATTTCAATTGTAGGAACTCATATATAAAAGCATGCAAATCAAATATTTTTAAAAGAAAATACAAAGAAAAGGGATTTCATGATTGGACTTTAGGTTAGGGGAGATTTAGCTGCGAGCTCAATGTGTTTTCTTGTTGGGGCTCTAGACCCAGTGTTACATTCTCGTCTCTTCCCGCCTAGCCCCACGGGAGGTCGATATGTTGGTGTTAGAGACTCTCTAGTCCCTTTACATCAACATATTTTTGGCGACCATACTTGGGAGGAACGTTCAATGGTTATTTCTTAGTTTTGTTTTAATTCTTTCAAATTTCCATTTATTTTTCCTAGACCTCAATGTCTCAACTGATCAGAAGTATATTTAGTGGTTGTAACCTTGTGATTTCAACTACTAACCTTGGGAAGGTCATTCACAAGTATGGGATTTTTGAATTTGAAGAAGACCTAAATAATTCACCATGGTTTGTTCCCACCCCCTTGAAATTTTCTCACCCGGTTAATCCCTTACCTCACACATTCAAGCACCATTTTCCTCTATTTCATGGTGATGGAACTGTTACGTTGGTTGAGCATGTTCAGGCATTTATGAATTCCTACATCATCCTTGGAGTTAACGATAATAATAGTTGCATGCTATTTTTCATCAGTTCCCTTCAAGGTAATGTCACTTCTTTATTTCCAACCTTCCTGATGAATTCATCTCTACATGGTTTGACCTTTCTTAATGGTTTACTTCTAGCTTTGGGCATTTGGATAATCCTTATGAGAATCTTAAGAGATTTAATCATTTACATATGAAGGATAATGAAAGCATTCTTACATTTAAAATTAGGTTTATCAAGTCATATAATTCAATTCCTATGTCCATTCTCCCTACTGACTTGGCTTCCCTGTTGCATTATTATGAACTTCTACCACCTCCTTACTGATGGAGGTTGGAAGAAAAGAATGTTCAAAATTTAGATCTAGCCTTAACCACTTTCTTTGACTTCGAAGAACAAATCCATAGAACAAGCTTCTCCTTTGATGTTCATGATTCGCACAAAGAATTGTCTTCCTTAATCCCCATCATCAAAACTTTACAGGATCGTATGCTCTCCCTAAAATATTAATATTAAAATCATTCATGCCTAGAGATATCTTGGGAGCCCTCTCTCCTAGGCCCTAGTTATAATAACTTCACTAATTGTGGTAGAGGGCTTGGATCTGAAGAGCATCATGATTATATCATGATGCTTGAAGATCAACCCACCTACTACATTTCAATTACCAACCTTCTTAAACCTTATGGAACAACTCAATCCCAAGATCATTTGTCATTTCAAGCTTCTTATCTGCATGCATACGATGGTGAATTTTATTATGCAAATGGAGAAATCAATTCTGAGCATGTCAAACATATTTATGACACATTTGTTTTTCTTGATGATGCTAATGAGTGGTCAAAATAAGTTGATGAATACCAACATGAAGTTAATGATACATGTGATGAGTCCTCTTTAAAAGATGTTCATGAATTTGATCAAAATCTTAAATTGTATAAATTTTTCGCTAATCCTTTGTTTCAATCAAAGGAGGTTAGAGAATTTGACAATATCGGGCATGTCCCTCCTAGGTGCAATTTTTCCTTCAATAATGATGACTATTTTAAGGACATCCCTATGTTTTTTAATCCATATTATGAATCATCTTTGAATCATGAAGACCATTTTCCTAATAGAAATATTCCAAGATATCATATTAATTTACTTGATGAATTCATTGATCATCTCTTTGAGACACAAACCCTAAATCTTAAATCTGATTCCATCGATACTTTCATTATTAAAAGAAAAGAATATGTTGGTTGAGAGGTATTAGACGTTGGCAATCGTTTCTTTTGGGTATTGATTATTCATTTCCTCTCACCATCCACATTTGTTGGTTGGAATGTTATAAGTCCTTCCACATGTTGACACAAAGTTTAATTTTTACTCTTTAAACCTGAAACTTCGCTATTTCCTAGTCATGGAGCCGACCTTAGTCCTAAAAAGGAGTCAAAAGTCTTTCGATTTTTTTGGGTTTTGGGATTCGGCTTTTCATGAGGTATGATTATTAGTTAGCAACCCCAGAGTCCCGGTGCCAAAATACCGAAAATTCTTTATATTAAAAGTAATAAAAAAAGAAAAAATAAATAAAAAATGAGTGTTATAAGTCTCGACACGCATTTCACAAAGTACCCTTTAGTCATGATTAATTAAACTCTTAAACACAATCAACAATTCATTAATATTTCATGATTCAGGTTTTCTTGTATCAAAGCGCTTTCAAAATGTCGACCCTCGAACGCCCAATCCCCATTTTTCCAAAAACAAGAAATTAATTACTAATATCGATTAATTAAATCATTAATACAAGTGATTAGCACCTAAATTAATCCCATTGTGATTTCATGATTCAAGGTTTGCTTATGACATACCTCTTGGGTACAAGATCCCTGAAATTCTGAAATGTGAGATCGTGAAACTTTAACAAAGTCTAAAACTAAATTAAGTTAGTTTAAAATGAGATTAATAATGACTAATCTACTTTTCGCTTTTCTCATTTCAATATTTGTTGAAATCGGTCCTTTCGAAACTCTGGTTTGAAATCGTCGATATGCGGCATTATTAATAACGAACAAATGGAGATATTTTTGACATGAAGGCGTATCTCTAGGCATATATTCGTCATTAAAACATTGATTTATTATGGTTTGTGTCAGTACACTCATTGTAGGACAAGATAAAGGTTAATATACATTCTGTAGTTCGAATTTCATTCTTGTTTTTTACAATCAAGAGTGAGTTGCGTTTATCCAGGCTTATATATTTTTCCTCTGCAAACATGTTTTCAGTCTAGCGCAAACATTATGGCACCTAGAAAGGCACCTAAGAAAAGTGAAGAAGCATCTTAAATCTCAAGCCCGGAAGGAGATGTCATATTTGATACTACACTGCATGCCATTGATTCCATTAAATCCTGGAGGAATTTTTTTGAAACCTTGGACTACGAAATCAAGAATTTTCCCGATGATTCTGAAAACAAACTCTAGGACATAGCAGAGTCTGAACTTAACAAAGTATATACGCACCCATGCACCCACGAATCGTGACATACAACGATATGATTAGTTGGGATTTAGAGAGGACAAACATGTAGACGAGAAGCATTTTGGACAATAGAGGGGTCTTCATCGATTCTTTCAGACCGGAGAATATATAAGTAATGTAGAAACTGTCTCCCAATTATAAGTACATTTATAATAAAGAGTTTGTAAGTGAATTTCAAAGGAAAGAATGAACAGAGGTAGATCAAACATACCCCAGCATAATCAAAGACTAGGGGAGACACCCAGAACAATTCAGGGCCGATACCAATAACATTTATGCCACAACTTCATTGAATGAGTACATGGTCTATGTGGTTATGATGCTATGTAGACTTTTCAAGAAGAAAAGTCCTACCCATTTCCCTGCAAAATGGGTCCCCCTTTTACATGAAGTAGCCGAAGGCCATAGCTTCAATTGGAACAAGATTATATCAGATAACCTAGCTAAGGAGGTTATAGAGTATCAAACCGCGAGATCTAGTGGCTGACCAATAGCCTTCTACATGTCCGCATACATTATGGATGCTATGTGTTTCACGAATACTTTCCCTTTGGTGAATTGTAGTTGGAACCCAACCTGCACTAAACCTATTCATGAATATCATTCTAGGTTGTGGTAAGAAAATGCTAAGGATTATTTCTAGGAAATTTGTCATTTCATGGTGATATTGGTGCATTAGATGATGTATGTCTGTGCACCACCCCGTGTTTCAGATTCGGTCATAGGAAATCTCAAAGAGGTTGCCAATTGGTTTATTGAGGAGAATTTCTCCTATATCAGGGTTTTCAGATGTTTGATCCCTCCTCATGAACTTCTGAAATTACTCCCTGATAGACTGGTGTGTAGGAGGGTATCTCATCAGATAATAACAGGGAACATTGGGATAGAATTAAAGAAAAATCAAAAGAAGTTCTGGCCGGTTTTCCCTGTACAGATTGGGAAGTTTTCTCTACTCAACTTGGGTCATTCCAAGGTTGAAGTTGTAGCTCTAGAGGAGGTCAAGTTGGTGGATCTCAAACATAGTAAACATGAACCTTATCAAATAGTGGGATATCACATGGCTCATTTTTCCATGAAAGCGTATGAACATGAGGAATCCCCTCGTGATGAAATTTTGAAAGGGGCCAAAACCTATGAGGAGGTGTTAGATAGGGTACAGACATTACCATCCGACTTGCAAACCATTTTTCTAACCTTCCAGAGACACAAACGAAGTGGTTTTCCCAAAGTATTATAGGGAGAAGCAACAACCCCTACTCCAGAACAAGAAAACACTCACCCAAGTTTTGGACAGAAAGCGCAAGATAAAGAAGACACTGAGGAAAATGCACAGGGGGCAAAATGATCTTCACAAAACAAAGAAGTCCCACAGACAAAGAATCTAGGAGAAGAAATAGAAAGAAGGTCTGGGACACCTCCCGAGTCCAGTCCATCTACTCCCCCTTCATCATCTATTGTTCATGTTGATAACCCCAAGACAACAGGGGAAACAAAATCCACAGAGTTGGGTAATCCCATTTCTTCCTTGACCCCTTTACAATCTACTTTTGGGCTCCCTCAGATAGGAGTCATATATGCTACTAACCTCACCCCTGTCTCTTGAGAAGAAATACCTCCCTCTGATTACTTTTTCAGTAAAAAGAGGAAGGTTGTATTAAAACAAGAGATGTATATTAGAGAAGGAGGTATGGTAAGGAAACACAGGGTGTTGGTAGATGGGAAAAACTTGGAAGAGGAATATTTTTCTACATAGGTAGCAGGCTCCATGGGAGCTCTGGCAACAATAAATTTATTCACTGTTGATAATATGAGAACAAGGTTGAAACAGAGTAACCAAAGGATAGTTCAGTTGCAAAACCAACTAAACGATACGGAGAAAAATGTCAAAGAAGAAATAAGTAAAGTTCCGGATCAAACCAGAGTTGTTGACAAATAGGAAATGCAATCAGTTAAGTCAAGTCTAGACGAGATGAACAAGAAGATGAAGACTAGCCAAATACAGGTTATTCGGCAAGAAGAATTGGTAAGACAACTACATGCTAAATTTAACTCAACGAAAGGCCAGGTTATAGATTTGAAAGCTATTCAGGATCAGTCACTATAAATACATATGAAGATAGAAGTCGAGCAACAGAGATTAATCTCCAAAGTAGAGATTATTCAGAATTATTTTCAAGAAGTAAGCAATGCTTTTGATAATATTATTTTTTAAGAAAAAGAAGACAAAGAAGCAAGGGCCACTTTCCAAAGGGCAGTTGTATGTTCAGAAAATGAAGAGTTATCGAAAACTCCAAGGCTATCTGTCATAGAGAAGATCAGAGGCGATATTTTTCTTAAAGTATGGGAGGCCAACATAGCAGAAAATAAGAAAATAACCAAAAAAATCAAAGATGATTGTGAATAAATATTTGATTTGGTGGACAAGGGATCATTAGGTATTGGAAGAGACAATTGCACTGGGCAACTAGAACAGATAAACATTGTAAGACACCAATTGAATTTCAAAGAGGGCTTGAATGAAATTCATATGGAAATTTCACAATTAAAGGAAATTGATGTTACCCTAATAGGCAGGTTGTTGGTGAAGCCAAACTCAAAATTGCAATCAATTCAGTTTGCTGGTAAGGGGATTGAAGACCGGCTTCCAAAAATTCAGAGAAAAAATTATCTGTTCGAAGCAAAGGATTTTCCAGAGCGTCCCAGAAATTTTGTACACTTTCTGGAAAAATGTATTGAATGTATTGGGTCGAAAGAAGGAGATACTTCAATAAAACAATGAAGTATCATTTTGAAAGCTTATATTATCGAGACGACAGAAAAATAAAAGATAATCATGGAAATGGTTGAGGTTTGAATTTTTGTAACTATTTGCCCCTAGGAGTTAGGAAATCACCAACCATCAATGTATTGGTGATCTGGTATAAGTATAATTTTAGGAGACTGAAACAAGGATTTTTTTGGGCGCATTGTAAAGAAGAATTTGAAGATATTTTTGAATTAATACAAATACAGATTGAAGATTCCAAATCTGGTCAAGTTTGAGCTATGTGATTCTCTGTTGTTTCATATTTTTCATATATCTCTTTGATGACAGCTTAACTGTAATTTAATACAACCTCTACTGTGGTGATTAATTATTCTTGCAATTTAATCGTTTATCGTTTTTCCCCTGTATCGGCTATCAGCAGGTACAAGACCTGTAAATGTTTTAGATTTGAATATCATATGCTTCATTTAGAGTTTTTTCTAACTATTTTCTTCTTCTATCACAAAGTGAGATTCCTCTTTAATTGATGCCTCACCTTGTTCAACAGATTTACGTTTTCTTTTCATTTCATGCATATTCCCTTTTCAAATTTTAACTCAGATACCAGAAACATACTTTAGTTTCATCATACTATTAATTCAAGGTTTTGGAGTTCTTCTTACGTGTTTTGAAACAGAAATACCAAACCCTAAAAGAAAACACAAGAATTTATATTTTCAGTATTTATCCCTCATGACTGTACCAGTTACAAGACAACCCAATATCTAGCCTGGACTATCAGATCAAATGAGCATTTCCTTAAATTTATTTAAAACCATATTACAGACAACAAGTAACCAGGTTGAGTTAGAACGTTCATGGGCAACAATTGAAAGGGATATTATGATCCAGGAAAACTGGGAAGCTAGACAGAGACAATTAAGAAACTAGCCATAGCCCTTTTTGTATAACTGACTATTATATCCTTAACTTTCTCTATATTTTTGGATTCCTTGATGGTATACTTTAGAGCCTTAAAGTATAAACTCAGGAACAACATATTTTTGGCGTTGTTGCCAGGGAAATGAAGAAACTAAGATTTTTCCCTGGGAAGAACGATATTGCCACTTTATCTCTTTGATAATGAACAAAGATTGAAAACATTATAAGGCTACCTTTATCTTTCACTTGGTGACTCCACGATAAATAAACTGGCTTTAAAATGAAAGAACACCAAGAAAAACCCAGACGACAAACAGACTTCGCTTGTTCTTGATCGAGAAAAAAATTTAAAATCAAGAAGATATCTTAAACAGACTGTATCATCGACAAATAAGTTTATCAACCTAAAATTACAGAGTTGAATACTAGAGGTCAATTTGAAGGATCGAATACCCCACCTCCTTGCGGAGAATTACCTATCGATAGGATTGTAACCCTTGATCCTTGTTTGGTCTCGCCTGATTTTAAAACTGATATTTTCCCAACTGTTTCTTTCACCAATAGAGGTAAAAGATCCTCCTCACTTCCCGCTTCAATTGAAACCTCTTCACTTCATGAAGTTCATTTTCCTATCTCTTAGAACTCCTACGATCATCCTATCTTTCTCGACACGAATCTTGTTGGTTCTCCTTTATATTCACTCTATGAGTCTGAAGAAACTAGTCCACTTTTCCCTAGTTCCCCTTCCTCAAGTTTCTTGTCCCTTGATAACCAAGTTCCTGAAACCCTTCCTTATAGTGTCCAAGCATCAACCTCTAAATGATCAATGGTTGCGGCCAGAGGAGGTGTCGTTGGGGATGGTGCTAGAGGAGGAGGAGCAGGTGGCCAAGTACCACCCCCTTGAATCTTTGCAAAGGTGTCTTCCAAATATGCTCCTTTGGTTTTCCTAGTTCCTCTCCATGACTTACCTAAAAACTACATGAAGAATCTATTGAAATTCACAAGAGAGTGTGATTTGAATGCAGCTGAACACATCAATTTATTTGACCAATTCGGTGATATCCTTGGACTCGAACATGAATATGTCTACTCGAGACTCTTGGTTCATACTTTTGAAGGTCAGGTAAGAACTTGGTTCCGAGGTCTAACAACAGGATCTATACCATTATATGAGGAACTTGAAAATGCTTTTATTGGACAGTGGGAGGGAAGGAAAGACCATCTCTATTATCTAACTGAATTTGGGGCTCTAAGAAAGAAAAACTATGAATCAGTTCTTGAGTTTACCCAAAGGTTTAATAAAATGTATAATAAAATTCCAGTCGAGGTCAAACCCTCCCAACCCACTGCGAAAGTAACCTCCGTTGGAGATTTTGACCCTGATTTCGTCCTGTTATTGAGGGAGAGGAGATCAGTAGACCTCACTAAAATGCAAGATGATGCTTTAGAAATTGAATCAAACATGATGGCATCAGGAAAGCTGAAAACCAAATTTGAGACTGGAAACAAAGAAACTAGAAGATATAGAGAACAAGGGGGACCCTCTGGATCAGGAAGATATTCGGAAGACAAAATGGATGACAAGGCGAGAATAATCAAAGAGCTGTCAAATAAGATCTCAAGAATGGAACTAGATCAAGCGAAGAATGGGCATTTTCCCAGAAAGGATTTCAGAAGGAATCCTAACCCTCAAAATTCACCAAGACAAATTAAGAATGAGGATCAAAAAATCCAAACCCCCTTTAAAAGAGAAAATTTTATAGGAGGAGAAGATGTGGAAGATTTTGAGGAACTAGAAGAAGACATAAATAATCATGGTGATAACTGCCTATAGCCTTTTTTAACGAGGCAAGATTATGAAAAATCTGCAACTACAAAACATAGATCTGAGAATAACAAGAACAATGGTATTACAGAAGATTCAACCTATCAGGGAATCACAAACGATATAATGTCTGAACTCCACCAAAAGTACAATCTAAGGCCTAGAAACAAGAGCCTCACAACTCCCACAGTGAAAAATATTTTTCCGAGGGGTGAAACAGAAGAATCAGTTTAAAAAAACGCTGAAAAACAGACTATAAGAACTAAGACCACTGACACACAGCCTACCAAGACAAAATCAACAGATACACTAGCTGTAAACACACAGAAAGTAGAGGTTCCTGCAACTGAAAGGAAAACCTCACAACAAAGGAAAGCTAAAAAGAAGGGGTTATAAACCCAAACCATAGAGATCAACAAAACAATAGGAAGTTTTGATCTGGAAAATGAAATAAATAAAATCAAAATCCCTATACCCCTTGTCGAACTGGCAAAAAATCCAATTTATAGAAAACAAATCACTAAATTAATCAGTTTTTCAGAAAATGAAAGCCAGGTCGATGTTATAAATTTAGAAGATGACAAGCCTAACATAATTTTTGGCCCACATTTCGAAGGTGCCAAAGACACTATTTCCCCTTTCTATATCACCCTGAATGTGCATGATCAACTACTCCATAATTGCATGTTAGATTCTGGAGCTTCTCACAATGTAATGCCTAAAGCCATTATGGATAGACTTGGTCTTGAAATCACCAGACCTTATGGAGATTTATATTCATTTGATTCAAGAAAAGTTAAGTGTATAGGCATGATAAAAGATTTAGTTGTTAATCTTGCACAGAGACCTGCGAAAGACGTTCTAATGGATGTGGTTGTCACTGATATACCCTTGAAGTATGACATTCTATTATCTAGGTCTTGGATCGCTAAACTTGGAGGATCCCTCCAACTTGACATGACGTATGCTACGATCCCGATTTTTGGAGGATAGTTCACGCGCTTGTATAGAGAAACCGGGTTAGCATTCACGGTAAGTGACCCACATAACCCAAATAACTACCATTTTTATATTGTTGATCAAGATTTAGACAATTGTATTTTATCTATCGATGACAATATTGATGTATGTATAGAGGAAAGTTGTACAACAAAGAAAAAAAATCAATTTTGATTCATGAGATTTCCTGACAATTAGTATGTTATTTATTTCGCAGGAAAGTTGTTGATGAACCAAGAGACTAGAGATGCTAAAGAGGTGACAGACACGTATATATGTATTAAATATCTTCCAATGAAAAAGGTAATAAATTAATAGCCTTTTTGGCTGGCAACATAGGAGTTACCAAGGTATGAGATTCTTCTCTGAAAATTCAGGCTAAATTACCCTAAAAGATATAAATGAATAAATCATTAATTCAATTTATGCTAATATTATCACTGAAATTTTCAAATAAGGAAGTGAAAAAGAAAGGGGGGACTTAAGGAAAAGTTATAAAAGATAACTAAGAAAATATTTAAGAATGGTCATGTGTGCAATATTTTTTCTGAAGACCCTTACCTTCCCCGTAGTCATGGTAAAGCCTGCCTCTCCCCTAACCTTGGAGGTTTTATCATAAGTTCCTTGAGAAAAGAAAGGTCTCACTTTGGTTTTGAAAATTCTCAAACAAACCTTCAAAAATGAGAATAGGTTGAGTTTATAGTTCTTTAATTTAAGCTGAATCAGAAGTATGTCTAGGTTAATACTAACCTTATTAGCCTTCCTAACAGGAATAAACTGATTGGTTTTTCTCAAGGAAATTCCTTAAAAATATATGAATAAGTTTCCCTTAAGAATTTCCTTGAAGCCAATGATGTTTGAAGGAAAGAGAAAAGATTAGCCTAGAGCTATTTAAGTGAGTTGACAGGCCTCTGTTGTTAAAAAATTCAAGCAAATATCTTGTCGAGTATATTACATACTGATTGATTGCCCCCACTTCATATTAAAAACTATATATAGACAGATGGTGAAAGGAAATTCAATATTGATTGCCCCCATCTAGTCCAAAGATATGAAGAAAGGAAATTCATTATATTGAATGCCCTCATCTCATCATTTAAATGCTAGAAAACAATGAAGTGGTGAAAGGAAATTCAATATGGGAAGTCTAATAACTTCATCAGGGTACTGAACAGGACCGTTGGAAGTGAATAAATATCCTTATATATGATAAGGCGTTATACATGAATTACAAGACGCTCTGGCAACTTTTCTTCTTTTAGCTGGATTCACATTATAGGTTTCTGGGATCCCCTAATTTGACACATTGAAATTACTTTACCTTGATGCGAACAGAATTAGGCGAAACCTGGTAGAATGGTTAATTTGGTTTTGATTACCTTACACAGATCTAAGGTCATTTTCAGAAAAGGAAATCTATTGAGAACCTAACTCGAGATCATCGAATGTTTTATTTTTGAGGAATTTTCAAAGTAAACTGTAGAGATCCTAAAATCCTGTTTTGATTTTTTCTCCTGGTTTGTTTCACAAAGTTGAATTATTGACCCCATTTACCCAATGAAGGCACTTGGTATACATGTTATTCTCATCCCACAAGGAAACGAGATCCCTAAATGGAGCCGAATGTTGACACGAAGTTTAATTTTTACCCTTTAAACCTGAAACTTTGTTATTTCCTAGTCATGGAGCTGCCCTTAGTCCTAAAAAGGAGTGAAAAGTCTTTCGATTTTTCAGGTTTCGGGATTCATCTTTTCACGAGGTATGATTCTTAGTTAGAAATCCTAGAGTCCCAGTGCCGAAATCCCAAAAAGGATTTATATTAAAAGTAATAAAAAAGGAAAAAAATGAAAAAATGAGTGTTATAAGTCCCAACGTGTGTTTCACAAAGTACCCTTTAGTCGTGATTAATTAAACTCTTAAACACAATCAACAATTCATTAATCTTTTGCGATCCGGGTTTTCTTGTATCAAAGAACTTTCAAAATGTCGACCCTCAAACACTCAAACCCCGTTTTTCCGAAAACAAGAAATTAATTACTAATCTCGATTAATTAAAGCATTAATACAAGTGATTAGCACCTAAATTAATCCCATCGTGATTTAGTGATAAAGGGTTTTCTTATGACATACCTCTTGGGTATAGGATCCTCGAAATTTCGAAATGCAAAATCGTAAATTTTTAACAAAGTCTAAAATTAAATTAAGTTAGTTTAAAATGCAATTAATAATGACTAAACTACTTTTCGCATTTTTCATTTCAGGATTTGTTGAAAGCAGTCCTTTCGAAACTCCAGTTTGAAATTGTCGATATGCAAAAGTATTAATAACGGACAAATGGGGATCTTTTTGACAAGAAGGCGTATCTCCAGACGTATCTTCCTCATTAAAACATTAATTCCTTATCACATGTGTCAATACGCTCATTCTAAGACAATATAAAGGTTAATAAACGTTATGTAGTTCGAATTTCATTCTTATTTTTTACAATCAGAAGTGAGTTGCGTTTATCCAGGCTTATATATTTTTCCTTTGCAAACAGGTTTTCAGTCTAGCGCGAACATTATGGCACCTAGAAAGGCACCTAAGAAAAGGGAAGAAGTAGTTGAAAGCTCAAGCCTAGAATGAGACGCCATATCTGATACTACAATGCATGCCATTGATTCCATTAAATCCTAGAGGAAATTTTTTGAAACCTTGGATTATGAAATCAAGAATTTTCTTGATGATTCTGAAAACAAACTCTGGGACATAGCAGAGTCCGAACTTTAGAAAGTATCTATGCACCCATGGCTCGTGACATACATCGATATGATCAGCTGGGATTTAGAGAGGACAAACGTGTAGACGAGAAGCATTTTGGATAGTCGAGGGGTCGTCGTCGATTCTTTCAGACCGGAGCATATACAAGTAATGTACAAATTGTCTTCCTATTCTAAGTACATTTATAATAAAGAGTTTGTAAGTGAATTTCAAAGGAAGGAATGCACATAGGCAGATCAAACATACCCCGACATAATCAAAGACTGGTGGAGACACCCAACAAAGTTCAGGGTCGATACTCATAGAATTTATTCCACAGCCTCATTGAATGAGTACATGGTCTATGTGGCTATGATGTTATGTAGACTTTTCGGGAAGAAAATTCCTACCCATTTCCTTGTAGAATGGGTGCCCCTTTTACATGAAGTAGATGAAGGCTATAGCTTCAATTGGAACAAGATTCTATCAGATAACCTAGCTAAGGAGGTTATAGAGTATCAAACTGTGAGATCCAGTGGTCGAACAATAGCCTTCTACATGTCCGCATACATTATGGATGCTATATGTTTCACGAATCCTTTCCCTTTGATGAATTGGAGTTGGTACCCAACCTGCACTGAACCTATTCATGAATATAATTCTAATTTGTGGCAAGAAAATTCTAAGGATTCTTTCTATGAAATTTGTCATTTCGTGGTGATACTGGTGCATCAGATGTTGTATGGATGTGCACAACCCTGTATTTTAGAGTCGGTCATAGGAAATCTCAAGGCAATTGTCGATTGGTTTGTTGAGGAGAATTTCTCCTATATCAGGTTTTTCGGATGTTTGATCCCTCCTCATGAACTTATGAAATTCCTCCCTGATAGACTAATGTGCAGGGAGGTATCTCATCAGATAATAATGGGCGACATTGGGATAGAATTAAAGACAACTTAGAAGAAGTTCTGGCCAGTTTTCCCTGTACATATTGGGAAGTTTTCGCTACTCAACTTGGGTCATTCCAGGGTTGAAGCTGTAGCTCTAGAGGAGGTCAAATTGGTGGATCTCGAACATGGGAAACATGACCCTTATCAAATATTGGGAAATCATAGGGCTCACTATGGCATGAAATCGTTTGAACATGAAGAATCCCCTAGCAATGACATTTTCAAAGGGGCCAAAACCTATGAGGAGGTTTTAGATAGGGTACAAACATTACCATCCGACTTGCAAACCAGTTTTCTAACCTTACAGAGACACAGACGAAGTGGTTTTCCCAAGGTATTGCAGGGAGAAGCAACAAATCCTACTTTAGAACAAGAAAACACTCCCCCAGGTTTCGGACACAAAGCGCAGGATAAAGCAGACACCGAGGAAAATCCACAGGGGGGTGAAGGATCTTCACAAAACAAAGAAGTAACATAGACAAAGAATCTAGGAGCAAAAATAGAAAGAAGGTCTGGGACACCTCCCGATTCCAGTCAATCTACTCCCCCTTTATCATCTACTATTCATGTTGATACCCCCAAGACAACAGGGGAAAAAAAATCCACAGAGTTGGGTAATCCCTTTGCTTGCTTGACCCCTTTATAGTCTACTTTTGGGCTCCCTTAGATAGGAGTCATATATGCTACTGACCTCACCCCTGTCTCTAAAGAAGAAATACCTCCCTCTGATTACTTTTTTAGTAAAAAGAGGAAGGTTGTATTAAAGAAGGATATGTATATGAGAGAAGGTGGTATGGTAAGGAAACATAGGGTGCTAGTAGATGGGCAGAACTTGGAAGAGGAAGATTTCGCTACAAAGGTAGAGGGCTCCATGGGAGCTCTGGCAACAACAACTCTATTCACTGTTGATAATATGAGAACAAGGTTGAAACAGAGTAACCAAAGGATAGTCCAGTCGCAAAACCAACTAAAAGATACCAAGAAAAATGTCATAGAAGAAATAAATAAAGGTCTGGATCAAGCCAGGGTTGCTGAAAAACAGGGAATTCAATCTCTTAAGTCAAGTCTAGACGAGATGAACAAGAAGATGCAGACTATCCAAATACAGGTTATTTGGCAAGAAGAATTGGTAAGACAACTACAAGCTAAATTGAATTCAATGAAAGGCTAGGTTATAGATTAGAAAGCTATTCAGGACTATTCGTTGGAAATACATATGAAGATAGAAGTTGAGCAACAAAGATTAATCTCCAAAGTAGAGATTATTCAGAATTATTTTCAAGAAGTAAGAAATGCTTTTAATAATATTATTTTTAAATAAAAAGAAGATAAAGCAGCAAGGGCCACTTTCCAAAGGGCAGATGTATGTTCAAAAAATGAAGAGGTATCGAAAAATCCAAAGCTATTTGTCACAGAACAGATCAGAGGAGATTATCTGCTTAAAGTATGGGAGGCCAACATAGCAGAAAATGAGAGAATAACCAAAGAAATCAAAGATGATTGTGAATAAATCTTTGATTTAGTGGACAAGGGATCATTAGGTATTGGAAGAGACAATTGCACTGGGCAACTAGGATATATAAACATTGTAAGATACCAATTGAATTTCAAAGAGGGATTGAACGAAATTCAGATGGAAATTTCACAAGTAAAGGAAATTGATGTTACCCTAATAGACAGGTGGTTGGTGAAGACAAGCTCAAAATTGCAATCAATTAAGTTTGCTGGTAAGAGGATTGAAGAACGACTTCCAAAAATCAGAGAAAATTTTATCTATTTGAAGCGAAGTATTTTCCAGAGCCTCCCAGAAATTTTGTACACTTTCTGTAAAAATGTATTGAATGTATTGGGTCGAAAGGAGGAGATACTTCAATAAAACAATGAAGTATGATTTTGAAAGATTATATTAACGAGAGGACAGAAAAATAAAAGATAATCATGCAAACGATTGATGTTTGAATTTTTGTAACTGTTTGCCCCTAGGAGTTAGGAAATCACCAACCATCAATGTATTGATGATCTGGAATAAGTATAATTTCAGGAGACTGGAATGAGGCTTTTTCTGGGCACATTGTAAAGAAGAATTTGAAGATAATTTTTGAATTAATACAAATACAGATTCAAGATTCAAGATCTGGTCAAGTTTGAGTTATGTGCTTCTCTCTTGTTTCATATTTTTCATATATCTCTTTGATGAATGCTTAACTGCAATTTAGTACAACCTCTACTGTGGTGATTAATTATTCTTGCAATTTAATCATTTACAGTTTTTCTTCTGTATTGGCTATCAACATATATAAGACTTGTAAATGTTTTAGATTTCAATATCATATGCTTCATTTAGAGTTTTTCCTAACTATTTTCCTCTTCTTTCACAAAGTGATATTCCTCTTTAATTGATGCCTCACCTTGTTCAACAACTTTATGTTTTCTTTTCATTTCATGCATATTCCCTTTTCAAAATTTAACTCAGATACCGTAAACGACCTTTAGTTTCATCATACTATTAATTCAAGGTTTTGGAGTTCTTCTTAAGTGTTTTGAAGCATATATAGAAAACCCTAAAAGAAAACACAAGAATTCATCTTTTCAGTATTTATCCCTCATGACTGTACCAGTTACAAGACAACCCAATATCGAGCCTAGACTATCATATCAAACAAGCATTGCCTTAAATTTATTTAACACAATCTTACAGACAACAAGTAACCGAGTTGAGTTAGAACGTTCATGGGAAACAATTGAAAGGGATATTAGTATCCAAGAAAACTAGGAAGCTAGACAGAGACAACTAAGAAACCAACCATAGCCCTTTTTGTATAACTGACTATTATATCCTTAACTTTCTGTATCTTTTTGGATTCCTTGACGGTATACTTTAGAGCCTTAAAGTATAAACTCAGGAATAACACCACACGTAAATTTTTCAAAGTCATAAGATCTGCATGCAAAATAGGAGATTCATTCCTTTATGCTAAATTTCATCCTACCTGAGTCCAAGCTAATGGTCTTCTTTTCCTCTGTACATAAATAAACTAGATACAACAAAATAAAATATAAAAACACACACACACACATAAAAAAACATTTATTTAGTTTTTTTTTTCACTTTTGTTCTACTTTTATTTCTTTTATTTTTTTCATTTTTTTTGGGTGAGAGTTGATGGAGCAATGGTTGGTGACATTAAAGGATATCTGTATATTTTTAACTCATTGACCAAATATGTTTTGGTGGACATTAGGCTTGCAGGTGAACCAAGTTTCCTTCTTTTGTCGCAATTCCTCGCTTGTCTACCATGCGCTTACTAAGAGAGACATCCTCGCTCGTCATATTCATCATTCCTATCCCCATATTCCTTCTTTCCCTTTCTACACCCCCTCCATTTTGAGATGGCTCCAGCATACACATTGTGGATGCTGAATGTTAAACTTGGGTTTCTCCCTCAGCACACATCCACGACAATTTATCCATCTTTCTAATCATTTTTTCAAGATCCAAAGAGTTGTCTCTTTGGGTTATACAACAAGACCAAACCCCATAATACTTACAACTTTTCATGAGTTATTCCATGAAGTGCCAATCCATGAATCCCCTCACCTCAATATTGTTTCCCCCTGTTGTATAAGCTGGTCCACCTAACCCTATCAACCTCGTCTTGTCTTACATTGAGTCACCCTCAATCCTATCATCACCTTACCCTTATCCTTTCCTTCAAAGAATCAAAGGATCATAATTTTGTTGTTTTAAACTTGCACGCCACTGTAAGTGGCACACAGTTGTTGGTTGGTATTTTTTTACTACATTTTCAGTCAATGACACTTAGCCGACAAAGTGTTTCCAGTCTTCCCTTTTAATCATAATGCTTGTGCCAAGTTTTGTCCAGTTTTCATTAAAGGGTTGACACAATGTTATTAAAAAAATGATCAAAGCACTTGACTGATTCCTAAGCATGCCCTTTTTTTTCGCACTCCTCATATTATTCACACTATCATATTCCCCACCTTTAACCGAAACATCAACATAACATGTTTTATAAAACGTGTGCATGACCTTATCATGTAACTCACTTTTAATAAAGTCATTTTAATAAAGTCATACCATACCTTTGAAGTTATGACCTTAACTTTATTTCATGTTATATCACAACCTTTTGATTATTTCACATTATACCCATCATACCACTCTATATGTTTACGTGTCTCACCTTACAAAGCATATGTCTCTCCACTCAATATCTTAACTATGACTTTAAATTGTCATGTGCTATTTAAAGGGTTATGGCCTTGGAATTATCTTCATGCCATGTCATAAGCAAAAAGGGTATCACTATATCAATTAAGGAATGGATTGGAAGATGTTTTAGTGAAGTATAAAAGTTTCTTATATGTGAATTAAGCGATTGGAAAAATGGTCAAGAGAATAATCGTAATGGATAATTATACATGTATTGACGGATAATAGTTCGAATTATTATGAGCATGGCCCTATATAATAAATCACATATTTTCTCACGTTTCATATGTTCTATTTTAGTCAAACTTTTCAAGCACAGAGATATTTCAGAACAATGCAGTTAGATCCACTATCCAAACAATATCATTGGCGTTTTCTTTCTCTAAGCCAAAGGTGGGTGACCAAAACCATCTCATATTAAGAATGAAAAAAGATAATAATTCCTTCCAGTAGTTGGACAATGGTGTACGAGTGAAGTAAACAAACTTTCCTGGGACTAATTAGACTGACTTTGAGAAATTATGATAGAAATTACAAATAAAAGAAGAACTGAGTTATATGCATGTCTTATGAGTGATTGGCCATTTTGTATTTCGATCACTCATCAACAAAAATCAACTAGTGTGGGAGGTAAATATCCATTCGGTATCAAATATATCCATTCTATAATCCCTTCCATACCAGATCATCGAAAATTTGTACTTCTTTTGAAGTGGCAATGGTGTCAGATAATCCAATTCTGATTCATTTTTTAGCGTGGTTAGATTGGATTTGAAACTCTTTCTGCAGGATGACCGTGTCTTTGATCGCATTTCTTCTTCTTCTTTTTGTTGGTCTACTATGAGTTGGAATCACATGATTAAGAGATAGTGAAAATGATACCTCCTTGAGGGAATTGCAGGTAGATTGATAGAACACACCATCGATTCGAAGGATTCAGACCTTGGCACATCGAATTGGGGAGGTGTTATCTACACCGAATCCAAAGTCACCTTATTGAGCTTATCAATGATGAATCTCAAAGGAACTTTGGCCAACAACATTGGTTCTCTAACTGAGCTGTGATCACTAGATTTATCATACAACAAGGGTCTGACTGGAGAAATTCCTAATACTATCGACAAATTGATCCTGATTGGTTGTGGCTTCACTGGACCCATCCCAAACAAGTAATCTTGAACAATTATACTGGTTAGACATTGTGGATAACGAAATAAGTGGCCAACTTCGGGTGTCTAGCGTAACTATGCCTAGGTTGGACAAAATCTCCAGTGCCAAACACATCCACTGCAATAAAAATCGACTGATGGCCCAATTCCAGGCGAAAGTTTCAATCCAAACATATAGCTAATTCACGTACTATTTGATAACAATCGTATTGCGAGAGAGATTCATGCTACTGTATCTATGGTAAAAACATTGGAGGTCCTGAGGATTGATCAAAACTCTTTGATTTATTTTGTTCTATCGCTGAACAATATGGAAAAAATTAATTAACTGCACCTGTCACACAATCGATTTTAAGGCCCTTTACCAGACTTATCCTTGATGAAAATTCTGACTTATGTATACGTTAGTAACAATCCATTTGAGCAACCTGTCATGGAATATTTGATGGCAATATTATAAGAGTAAAACCTGTAGCGCATTTTCATGTTCAACATAAGGTCGAAGTGATGAGAAATCCATTCCTCTGAAGAGTATATTGTTTTCTATCCATGAAGATATTACAAACTCCAACTAAAAACACATTCAAGAATTTACTTACTCGATGGAAAAAACTATCTATAATCCTACCGAAAGGTTTAAGAGAATATAACACGCACATAACGATTTTGGTTTTTAAACACAGCAGATGGTGCTAGGATATCTTATCATTGTCGGAACTGAGGATTTGGAAATGCGAAATGAGTTATCTCCAATATTACTTTTTGGGATCATGGCCAAGAAAATAAAAGATGATCGGTTCCAGTTCTAAGCAATCATGTTTTCCTTCTTATCTGCTAGTTGGAATAAGTTATGAGAATTGAGATCTTAGCATCATATTCAAGTAGGAGAGGGCAATTAAAATTGGCTCCATTTTTCACAAACACCTAAAGCCAACATTGATGGAGCGAATCTACAGTTGGATAAGAGAGAAATAATAGGATCTCTCAATGATTTTGTTACATATTATTTAATTCTATGAAGAAAATAAAAGAAGTTCAGTTAGTTCGCTTCAGCCCATAAAGAAACCCTAATTGTTAATTGATTGGAACTACCCCTCTAAAGATATAAAAGAAGAGAAAACTCCCATTTTAAGGAGGGGGAAAAACTTTGAGAGGTATGCTTGGAGTGTAGTGAGGTTTTTATTTTTTAATTCATCATTCATCCTCTATTTTCAGCAGGGATTTACGAGATTGTTGGAAGCATGGAGTCTTGTGAAGTAGCCAATGGATAAGGATAGGATGAACTTTGTTGGTTCTCATAAGGTGAATATTTTTCCTATTAGTTCGTTGTATTTAAGCCTGATTTTATTTCAGTGCTAATTAGTTTATGATATCCAGGTCCTCACCTTGTGTTATCTCCACCATTGCTCCATTCTATTTTGGTTCAAATTTCTTCTTTCTATCTATCTTGGTCTTTCTATTGTAACATTGTTCTAGAATGGATAAATAATAAATACCTGACCCAAGTTTACATAGAGATTTGTAAATTTCAAAACTCCGAGAATTGTATGAGAAACAATTTTAATTAAAAATCAAAATCCTTTATGCTCTAAATTTTTTCTTATTTGTTTTCCATTTAAATCTCATCTTTAGTCACCTTTTCTTAATTTAACACTTTAAATTTTAAAAAGAAAATAAAGAAAAAGAAACTAATTGATTTTTTATTATTGTAACATGGTGTATATAAGCTCTTTCATTTTGTTTTTCAAGCTTTTGATTATTTTCTTCCTTTATTTATTTTTCTTGTTATTTATTATATTTAACTTAAAGAAAATTGAAAATATCCAATTAGTACAATCTTTCATAATTTATTTCCGTATTCTTTAAAACTAATTTCTTGTTTAATAAAATTTTCTTTTAATTGAATCACTTTAGCACTAACATAGTTATATTAACTTTCCATTAATTTTGTTTTAAATATTTTCTTACAAATAAATACAAAATTATTCTCAAGCTATAGTATTTTTTGTACATTTCCTTTAGTTGTTTAAATTTATTTTAAGGTTTGATTTCTCTATTTCAATTTTAGGAACTCATATATAAAAGCACAAAAATCAATTATTCTTAAAATAAAATACAAAGAAAAGAGATTTCATGCTTGGAATTTAGGTTAGGGGAGATTTATCCTAGCCCCACAGAAGGTCGAGATGTTGGTATTAGAGACCATCCAATCTCTTGATGTCAACAAGTTGTACAAAGATGGCAGCGAGATACTATGGTCCATTTGAGATATTGGACAGAATATGGCCAGTTGCATAGATGTTTGCATTGTCTGTTTCCATGAAAGTGCATAGTGTATTTCATGTCTCTTTGCTAAAGAAATATGTACATGATCCTAACCATGTTGTTGATTGGCATCTGATTCAGGTAGAGACAGGGGGAGACTTTCAGGTTCAGTCGGTGCAAATACTGGACATAAAAGTCAAAATGCTCTGGAATCGAGTTATAGAGCTGGTAAAATTTTAGTGGACCTGGTACGGTCCTAAAGATGCTATTTGGGAGCATGAAGATTCCATGCCAGCAGAGTACCCACAAATTTTGGAATAATTTTTGAGATTTTGATCTTTGTTTTGTATATGCACTGAGGATAGTGCCAAAATAAGGGGGAGCCGATGTAACACCCAGGGTTTTGAGCCCCCATATTAAATAGTGTATTGTTACATTACTGAGAGGCCAGAGTGCCCAAACAATTATTAAAATGCCAATGTGCCTAAGAAATGTAACGTTTTGATCATTATTATTAATAAATACATTTTTGGCTGCTAGACAAACATGGACTAGAATTATAGGGGGATATGATTCCACAAGAGAGGGGGATGAGGGGATAAGTGATTATTTATTTTATATTACCCATTCTGTGTGTAATGGAGGGGGGGGGGATTAGTTACATGAGATCTTGGGGGAAGACCAATAGGTTCTTGATCCCCATGAAATACAAAAACACGTCCATCGTATGTGGGAGGGGTTGGTTGGTTGGTTGGTTGGTTCTCCCGTTGAAAAATAATCTCACTCACGTTCCCCATTCTCGAGTTGTTGTTGGTTACCTCACACATTCATTCACCCATTTTCTTCATTGTTCATCCTCTCTCGTGGAGTCCACACTCTGTCCATCCCTTCATGCAATCATATTTTGATGCAGGAGCATCTCTCCACGTCAACCAGCCACGTCAAGCGCACACATTCAAAGATGAAGAGAGGCGCAGTCCTCGTTTTGATTTAGAATTGAATGTAATTAAATGTCTAGGCTATTGAGCTGTGAAATCGTGCCTTTTTGCAGGCATAAGTAGGTAGGCCTTTAATGTTTGTATGGCTGAGATCTAGATCCAGATGCTGGACTAGACAGCCCATTCAATGAAATTGAATAAGGTAGGTAGATTGGAGGGAAGAGCTCGAAGAGCCCCCTCAGGTAAAAGAGATTTAGGATCTCATTTTGTGGAAGGGGATATAATAGAGGAGTGAGTGTGTAGAGAGCAGAAGAGAGGAGATCCGAGACCTTGTTACAGGCCGTGCTCAGGAACACCTTGTATAAACAGGCATTTGCTATTTTAATATAAACAGAAGCAGTTTTTCCTGCATGTATTTCTGTGTTATGTGGGTGTCTGTGAGTGTTCTATTATGATATGAATGTATGTTGTAGATGTATGTCAGGCATTTGCAGGATTTCTTGATTTCAGGCTTGAGAGGTCTTTGAGGCTTCATACCAGGAGGGTGTGGCAGAACGCTGCGGGTTCTGATAGCCGTGCTCAGAGGTTGCACTTCTGAATTTTGCGGGTTCAGACAAAGACGTGTTGCGGCACAGGAACTGGAGTCAACAACTCAAGATAAGACCTTTGAGGATATTGAATACCTCAGGAGGAAAGGTTGTGTAGGAGATACATAATTGTAGACAGAAGCTTTGAGGAGTTCTGTGAAGCTCTGCCAAGTGGGAATTGAGAATATGCACGGAGGCGCATTGATGAGAACTATGTTGTGAGTTCTTAAGAAGTCAGAATCACTGAGGATTCTTGACACTCTGCCAGGTGGGCATTGATCAGGTGCAAGGAGTGCACAGAGGAAGGACTCTGCTGTGAGTTCAAAAGGAACCATAATCACTAAGGATTCTGAGAACTCTGCCAGGTGGGCATTGAGCAGGTGCATAGGTGCACAGAAGGGGACAGAACTACTAGACGTTCTGTGAAAAGATACCCTGCCAGGTGGGCATTGAGTAGGTGTGCAGACAGGCACAGAGAAGAGAAGAGAACTCTTTGAGTTCTGGAATTTAGAGGAAGAATCCACTGAAGGATCTTCACAGATTTGTTGAACACCCTGCAGACTCAGCAAGAGGTTGCTTGAGTAGAGGGATAGCCAGGAGGGAATCCAAGTATTCTCCATCTGTGGGAGAAAGGAGGATAAAATACCTTAGGGGTCTGAGCATTTGAGAAGCTCAGGAGAAACAACATTGTGTGTGCGTGAAGACTCTGCAAAGGCGCAAAAGTCAAAGAATCCCTTGGGGATTCGAAAGGAGTGAAGCTCAGGAGGAATAGTGTCGTGGAGAACGCAGGCGAGGCTTAAGCCTGGGGAGATCACAAAGAAGGAAGACAAAGTTCGAGGCCTTTGAAAACTGGAAATTCTTCCAAGTTCCAGAAGAAAGTGCAGAAGCTCAGGAGGGAGCGCAACAGCCGTTGGATCGACTGGAGAAAGAGATCTGGACCATTGAAGGTTTCATGTCCAGGAGAGAGTAAGAGGAGCACACAGGAGAGATCGCCAGTCGTCATATCTCACTCAGATACCCTTCAGTCGTCGGATCGGGTGAAGACGTGCAGAGTTTAGCCTCTGAAGGGGCGCACAAGAAGAAACGATCTGCACCGTCAAATCTAGAGAAAAATCCTGTCAGCCGTCAGATCTGGTGAAGGAGCAAGGAGGTTACGGTTGGGTTTCCAAGGTGTGAGCCTAGGGGATTGTGGACTTTCGGATGTTCACATAGATACCCGTCAACCATTGGATCGGCCGGAAGGTGCATGGGGTTTAAACCTTCTCACGCCAGGAAAAATTCCGGACAGGTATCGGGATATCGGCGTTCGTGAAATCGGGAATCACAAGGACGAGTGATTGGGTAAGTTCATAGCGAAAACCCCAATACAAGCCTGAGCCGTCCATATATTGGGGGACACGTGGTGAGATCAGAAGGGTCCATCGACATATCGAGGATTCCGTGGACAGGAAGTCGATACATTTTGGAACATCGAAATTCGAAACCCTGAAAGAAGGGAAGTGTCATTGCGGGGCCAGCTGTCGGCATAGCGGAGAATCAACACTTGGGATAGTGGAGTTCTCGAGGTCGAGTATGTCAGGACACTTCAAGTCTCGAAACAACGAGATTGGATCAGGGTCGTCCACTAGTTGGGGACATGTGGCGAAGATCCAAATTATCGGGGAAAGCCCCGATAGGAAGTCAAATCGGTGCATCGGAGTTCGGCATTTCGCGAGTCCTGAAGACGAGGCGTCCGGGACATTTGAAGTCGTGAAATCGCGAGAGGTGATCAGGACTGTCCATCTTGAGGGGACGTGTGGCAGTGATCAAGGCCTTCGGAAAAAGTCCTGATCGGAGAGCCACATCAGGAAATCGCGAATCGGGATATCGGGAGTCCTGTGGACACGGGGTTTATGGATTTCGGCATTGCGATGTCCAAAACCCCGAAAAGGAGATAAGACTGCAGTCTTACGAGGACTAGTCATATGGACTAGGGGGCATAGCCAGGAGGGGCTAAGGCCAAAAAGGAGGGCATCGGAAAATCATAGTTCGAGGGTTCAAGAGGATAGGGAAGTCTTGGCATCGGGGATCACGAAACCCCGAAACCCGAAACTATCGATCGGTGAAAAGTCATAGGCACGTACAGAGGCCATGACAGGGAAAGAAGGACCTGTGGATTGGGTTTTCATCAGAGATTCTCGCAGGGAATTGAATGAGATAATTCGTCTCAAAGGGGAATTTGAACAATCCTGTGAGCAGGAGCGCGGTGAGGTGGTAGTCGTGAACTCTACTGCATCAAGTGGTATCATAGCTTGATTCTTGTCTGTATATTTCATACGAGGGAGGCATAAGAGGTAACGAGCACTCTGATACACATCAAGTGGTATCAGAGCCTAATTCTTGTCTATATATTTCAGACGAGGGAGGTATAAGAGGTAAAGAGCACTCTGATACACATCAAGTGGTATCAGAGCCTGATTCTTGCTTGTATACTTCAGGAAAGGGAGGTAAAGGAAGAAGACAGGGTTGTTGGAGACTCTGTAAGGATTTGTTTGCAGGTAGGCAACAGTTCGTAAGCAGTCATGAGGACTGTAGCATGAAGCTGGAAACACTCTTAGTGCAGAGTGACAGCAGCAGGTTTGCTAGGAGAGTGGACAGGGACAGCGCCATGGCTACTGAAGGGAATAGGCATGCTGGGAGGAAGTGAAAGGCAGAAAAGCTTGCAGAAATGGATAAAGAGCTCACTGAAATAAGGGTAGACATAGAAAAGATTGCATTGCGGATGCAATAGAAATTCAAGCCGAGATGGGTATATGAATGGCCCATGAGGACGGCAAAAGAAAAATGGCCAGTCAAGGAGTTGATGGTCATAAGACAACGTAGGTTGTTAAGAGGATGGTTGAGGTATGCTGAGAACCTCGACGGACCTGAGGAGATGGTTCAGGTATGTGAACCAGAGACTGGGGACATTCTCAGTGAGGAGAATGAATTGGGATCAGCTAAGGATCTCAAGAACTGCCTGGAGGGAAGAGAGGAAATTCCAATTTTCCAGGTGGGCAATGAGTTGAGATCACTGTGGGATCTCACGGACTGTCATAAGGACAGTCAGGGAATTTCACATTGCTAGTTGGGAAATGATATGAGGTCGCTACGGGATCTCACAGACTGCCAGGAGGGTAGCGAAAGGTTTCCAGTTTGCCAAGTGGGCAAGGAAACATAGATGGAATTAGTTGATTCCATTGACTACCAGGAGGGCAGTAGAGACATCCCATATTACCAGGTGGGCAGGGACGAATAGATGAGACTATCTGAGAATCTCATAAAATCAAAGGTGAGTTTGGATCAGCAGGTGCAACTGACAAAGGAGGAGGATCTAAGGGATATTATGATGATTGGGGGAATTGAGGTATTACTACCACTTGCCCAAGGAGAGGCAGAAATCTGTGTTGTAGATGCAGCAACAACAGAAGAAAAGTCAGTTGTGACTGTCAGGGGAGAAGGATTGAAGCAGATATCTGAGGCTGCCCAAACAAGAGAGGATGATGAGAATTCTGAGGAATGGCTCAATATTTTCATCCAGGAGACTGAAAATACTGCAACCTGGGAGTTTGCAAAAGAGGAAGAGGAAGAAACATACAACGTTAGTTTAGCTTATCTGTATGAACAATTCGAAGCCCTGGAGAGAAGGGTGAAATTGCAAGGCATGCACATCCAATAGATGAAGTTGGAAGCTGAAGAAGAAGGCATGGGAGATCACAGTGATCTGCCCATGTGCCGAAATTTTTTGCAGCTGAGGAGACTGCATGGATAGGGCCAACCATTAGAGCAGATGGACACAGCGGTCGAGGAAATAAGAAGGCTAATGATTCGATCAACAGAAACTGTCAACAAGAAGAGGCTAAGCAGCAGGAAGGAAGAAGCAGTAGCGCAGAAGCAGCAGCAGCAAGGCGATGGAGCAGATTAACAGCTCCAGAGGATGATTTGGGATCCAGGAGGATTTCAACATCAGAGATGGGAAGCTCATGAGCAGGAGCTCATGAATTTTGCAGCTGAGGAGTATGATGCAGGAGCATCTCTCAACATCATCCAGCCACGTCAAGTGCACGCATTCAAAGATGAAGAGAGGCGCAATCCTCGTTTTGATTTAGAATTGAATGTAATTAAATGTCAAGGCTGTTGAGCTGTGAAGTCATGCCTTTGTGCAGGCGTAAGTAGATAGGCCTTTAATGTTTGTATGGCTGATATCTAGATCCATATGCTGGACTAGACAGCCCATTCAATGAAATTGAATAGGGTAGCTAGATTGGAGGGAAGAGCTCGAAGAGCCCCCTCAGGTAAAAGAGATTTAGGATCTCATTTTGTGGAAGGGGGTAGAATAGAGGAGTGAGTGTGTAGAGAGCATAAGAGAGAAGAGTCGAGACCTTGTTACAAGCCATGCTCAGGAAAACCTTGTATAAACAGGCAACTGCTATTTTAATATAAACAGAAGTAGTTTTTCCTGCATGTATTTCTGTGGTATGTGGGTGTCTGTGAGTGTTCTATTATGATATGAAATTATGTTGTAGATGTATGTTAGGCATTTGCAGGAGTTCTTGATTTCAGGCGTGAGAGGTCTTTGAGGATTCATACTAGGAGGGTGTGGCAGAACGCTGTGGATTCTGATAACCATGCACATTGGTTGCACTTCTGAATTCTGCGGGTTCAGACAAAGATGTGATGCGGCACAGGAACTGGAGTCAACGAATCAGGAGAATACCTTTGAGGTTACTGAATACCTCAGGAGGCAAGGTTGTGTAGGAGATACACAATTGTAGACAGAAGCTCTAAGGAGTCATGTGAAGCTCCGCCAAGTGGGAATTGAGCATATGCATGGAGGCACATTGATGAGAACTCTGTTGTGAGTTCTTAAGAAGTAATAATCACTCAGGATTCTTGACACTCTGCCAGGTGGGCATTGAGAAGGTGCAAGGAGTGCACAGAGGAAGGACTCTGCTGTGAGTTCAAAAGGAACCAGAATCACTGAGGATTCTGAGAACTTTGCCAGGTGGGCATTGAGCAGGTGCATAGGTGTACAAAAGGGAACATAACTGTTGGACGTTCTGTGAAATGATACCCTACCAGGTGGGCATTGAGTAGGTGTGTAGACAGGCACAGAGAAGAGAATAGAACTCTTTGAGTTCTGGAATTTAGTGGAAGAATCCACTAAAGGATCTTCACAGGGTTGTTGAACACCCTACAGACTCAGCAAGAGGTTGCTTGAGAAGAGGGATATCCAGGAGGGAATCCAAGTATTCTCCATCTGTGGGAGAAAGGAGGATAAAATCTATTAGGGGTCTGATTGTTTGAGAAGGTCAGGAGAAACAACACTGTGTGTGCGTGAAGACTCTGCAGAGGCACAGAAGTCAAAGAATCCCTTGGGGATTCGAAAGGAGTGAAGCTCAGGAGGAATAGCGTCGTGGAGACCGCAGGCGAGGCTTAAACCTAGGGAGCTCGCAAAGAAGGAAGACAAAGGTAGAGGCCTTTGAAAATTGGAAATTCTTCCAAGTTCCGGAAGAAAGTGCAGAAGCTTAGGAGGGAGCACAACAGCTGTTGGATCGACTGGAGAAAGAGATCTTGACTGTTGAGGGTTTCTAGTCCAGGAGAGATTAGGAGGAGCACACAGGAGAGGAGATCGTCAGTCGTCGGATCTCACTCAGATATCCGTCAGTCGTCGGATCGGGTGAAGAGGTGCAGAGTTTAGCCTCTGAAGGGGTGCACAAGAAGAAACGATCTGCACCGTCAGATCTAGAGAAAAATCCCGTCAGCCATCAGATCTGGTGAAGGAGAAAGGAGGTTACGGCCGTGTTTCCAAGGTGTGAGCCCAGGGGATTTTGGACTGTCGGATGGTCACATAGATACTCGTCAGCCGTTGGATCGGCCGGAAGGTGCACGGGGTTTAAACATTCTCACGCCAGGTAAAAGTCCCGACAGGTGTCGGGATATCGGCGTTCGTGAAATCGGGAATCACGAGGACGAGTGATCGAGTAAGTTCACAGTGAAAACCCCTATAAAATCCTGAGCCTTCCAGCTATTGGGGGAAACGTGGTGAGATCAGAAGGGTCCATCGGTATATCGGGGATTCCGTGGACAGGAAGTCCATACATTTTGGAACTTCGAAGTCTGAAACTCCGAAAGAAGGGAAGTGTCATTGTGGGGCCAGCTGTCGGCATAACAAAGAATCAACACTTGGGATAGAAGAGTTCTTGAGGTCGAGTAAGTCGAGACACTTCAAGTCTCGAAACAATGATATTGGATCAGGGTCGTCCACTAGTTGGGGACACGTGGCGAAGATCCAAATTATCGGGGAAAGCCCCGATAGGAAGTCAAATCGATGCATCGGAGTTCGACATTTCGCGAGTCCTGAAGACAAGGTGCTTGGGACATTTGAAGTCGCGAAATCGCGAGAGGCGATCAGGACCATCCATCTTGAGGGGATGTGTGGCAGTGATCGAGGCCTTCAGAAAAAGTCCCGATCAGAGAGCCACATCGGGAAATCGTGAATCGGGATATCGGGAGTCCCGTGGACACAGGGTTTATGCATTTTTGCATTGCGATGTCCAAAACCCTGAAAAGGAGATAAGATTGTGGTCTTACGAGGATTAGTCATATGGACTAAGGGGCATAGCTAGGAGGGGCTAAGGCCAAAAAGGAGTGCATCGACAAATAGGAGTTCGAGGGTTCAAGAGGACAGGGAAATCTTGACATCGGGGATCACAAAACCCTGAAACCTGAAATTATCGATCGGGGAAAATTCATAGGCGCGTACAGAGGCCATGACAGGGAAAGAAGGACCTGTGGATCGGGTTTTCATCAGATATTCCAGCAGGGAATTGAATGAGCTAATTCGGCTCAAAGGGAAATTTGAACGATCTTTTGAGAAGGAGCGTGACGAGGTGGTGGTCGTGAACTCTACTGCATCATATTTCCTCACTTTGGTGTCTTGGCTTGGGAAAGGAAGACAGACTGCTGAAGAGAAGCCACAGTTTTGTTGGCTATAGAGATTATTGGTGTAGTCTGGCCATGATCTGAGGCTTGCATGTCTGAGATGCTTGGCCTTGACTAACTTTAATCATAGATGTGAGTCCTGATAGTCCCAGCATGGATATTTTCGACCAACTTCAGTGGAGCCCTGAATGGAGAGGGACTTCTTGAGGGACTACGTGGAAAAGAAGGGTGGAGGTCTATTCTCTTGGGTGGTGCAATACGGGTAGAACAAAGTTGGGTACTTGGATTGCTGTGAGTGCTAGAGAATCCTATGAGAGCTTAAGTGTTGACTGGTTTGGGAAGCCAAGTAACACTCCTGTCTTGGGGGTGAAATTGTTGTTGAGACTTGGAACAACAATGTCTATGGTTGCGTGGAACATCCTTGGTCTATTGCCGGTTGGTGTATTCTTTTATAAAAGATAAGTTCTCTTTGTTATGGTTTCCTTTGCTTATGTATTTATTTCCATTGCGTATCAAATTAATATACCTGAGATTTGACCTATAATATACATGCTTTCTAGTTAACGGTGTGCATGGTATATCGTGCATGTCTTTTATGTTGTGGTATGAATATTGATCATTGCATGTATGTATTTCATGCTTCTTTATTAATTAAGTGTTATCATAGTTTCCAAATCAGCCAAGAGATGTGTTCTTGGTGTGGCATGCCTTCAAGTGGGAGGTTTGGTATGTTACAGTTTGGTAACAAAAGGGAAATGTAGTGGTGTTTCCCGGCCTGTAGGTGGCTGGGGACATTACATGAATCTCCAAGAAAATATTTTAGTATTGCAGATTAACAATGATTGGCACAAGGAAGTTAAGGAAAATATTGGACAAAATACCATGATGGTACTGAAGTATGAAGGTTACTCATTGGACAACGATGGAATACTAAGATATAATGGAATAATTTATGTACCACCAAATGATGAATTAAGAAATTTGGTTTTCAACGAATCTCATCGAGGAGTATATATGGCTCATCCTGGAGTCACAAAGATGAAGGCAGACCTTAAACCTTTATTCTTCTGGAAGGGAATGAAGGATGATATAGTTAATTATGTGGCGAGATGTCTTGAATGTCAGCAAGTGAAGGTTGAACATAGAAATCCATTGGGATTGTTACAACCACATGTGATTCTTGAATCAAAATGGAAAGCCATTTCGATGGATTTTATTGTTGGATTTCCACTTACAACAAGGAGACATGATTCTAATTTTGTTGTCATTGACACATTGATGAAGAGTGCACACTTTATTCAAGTACATATGACATATTAGGAACTGAACATAGCTAGATATTTTGTTAATGATATTGTGAGATTGCATGGTGTACTAAGAAATATAATATCCGATCGAGGATTAGTATTCATTAGACAATTTTGGACTAGTTTCCAAGAGCCTTTGGGAATGCAGTTGAATTTTAGTACAACATATCACCCCAAAATAGATGGACAAATGGAAAGAAAGAACCAAATTTTAGAGGATATGCTTCGAATGTATGTGATGGATCAACATAAACGTTGGGAAGAATTTTCACCTTTGGTAGAGTTTGCATACAATAACAGTTATCAAAGTGCGAAAAAGGTTACACCTTTTGAATTTCTATACGGACAACCATGTAGGACACCTTTGAGTTGGGATCGGCTAGAGGATACGGTCTTGGTGGGACCAGAGGTTATCCAAGAAAAGGAATATCAAATGCAGTCCATAAGGAAAAGGATTAAAGAAGGGCAAGACCGACAAAAGATTTATGCAGATGTGCATCGTATAGACCGCAATTATGAGGTTGGTGATAAAGTATTTTTGTGGGTGAAACTGCATAAGAGTTCGATTAAGTTTGGAAAGGGTGATAAACTCTCTCCAAAGTTTTTCAAACCTTTCTAAGTTGTATAAAAGAAAGGACCCATGGTCTACTGACTAGCCTTACCTGATTCTTTGAGGCATATGCACGATATGTTTCATGCTTCAGTTTTTCATCATTATATTTCAGATCCTTCACATGTTGTTGGCATGATTTCATTGCAGGTATAGGACGATGGCGCTCTCATAGCAGAGCCAATTCGCATCCTGGACCATCACACTCGATATATACGGCGTTTAATAGTCGATCAGGTCAAGGTCTAGTGGGATAGTTATAGTCCCCACTCTTCTACATGGGAGGACGCATATGAAATGCGTCAGTAGATTCCTTATTTATTTTGATAATTTGATATATAGATTAGCATTAGATACATGTTTTGATTTCATTTATATATTGTACAAACTTTAGGATGAAGTTTAAAGTAAGAGCGGGTGTATGTAACATCCAGTTCAACTAATGACATTTTATATATTGACTTATTCTTTGAGGACACTTACGAACAAGTGATCTGGTTAAAACATGGTACACTATGATTATGCTTGGTTTATGAGTTTGACAGTGTTGAGTATTGAAATTTATATGTTATTTTTATTACAAATAATATCAGCAGGTATTATGATGAGGTTTCCTGAGTATGTAGGAAACGTGACAGGTTGAGTATGTTGATGGCATCAATAGACCTCCTTTGATTCCAAATTGAGTCAGGGAGTTAGAATTTTATTTTGGTTTGAGTACTTGATTTATTTCATATATTATTGATGATGATTTTTGTATAGATTTCATGCATATGTATGATTGAAATTATCTTTGTCAGTGGATGAAGGCATGATGATGATTTCTAATTTGACTCACGTATGGAGTAAATAGGTCATACACAGATACCAGACGGATGAGGGAAAGGTGTGGCAACGTCCCTGTCACAACCTACTAGCACTCCCACCATGACCTGAGCTAGAGGTTAATGATTACCTTGTTCTTAGGGGTTCACGATATCATGAGAGAAGATTGAGACAGTCACTCACGAGGATTACTGAGGGTCACGCAATAAGGAATACACCTTATTCCTCAGGAAGCCCTTAGTCTCACACAAGTTTGACCAGTGGATTGTTGACTCCAAGTGTCCGGAAAAATTTTCAAACTAGTCAATGGCGAGTGGCACCCTTAGACCATGAAAGTGTTTCTTGAAGGGAACGTCGGATAAAAAAAATTCTAGAAGGAATAGATAATAAACTGAGTGCTTATACTTTGTTAGAAAAGAGCATACAATTTATTATTAAATGATAAACTAGAAAACCTAACAAGTCTAAGTCTAATTGTTTAACTAAATAAAATATTATTTGGTTAAGGGAAATTGGCTAAATAAACATGAGTAAGGAAGAATAGGAAAAAAACTAATATATATACACATGTGTTCATGATATTAATAAAAATGAATTTTTACTTAAAAAGAAATCATTTCATGAGAGAATGGGTTGTTAATCTAGAGAACTATCCTAAGTGAATTAAAACACTCAATAATCCTAACTAAAATAAGAGTTCTAATGCCTAAAGAGGGATTGAGGAACTAAGAGACAACTAAGAGGAAATATAGGAATTAATTTTAGGTGTGAGGTAAAATGCCTAATTATTTAAATTAAAAAGGGATTTAACATGTGCAACTTGAGGAGAGTGTGACATGTGTTGTATGTGAATAATATTTATTTTAATTATTAAAAATCAGCTAATTGTGCATGATATGACATTTGTAAGGTGAATTTTCCTATATAATGAATGGTGGGGAAGAGATAAAACACCCTATTGTTAGATGAATGAAATGTTGTTGAATTTTTTATTGATTGGTTTAGTTGCAGAGAGTTGGGTTGAAAACTTTTGCAAGAGGTGGAAGCCTCTCCTTGCAAGGGAAATCTTGTGCTATTGAGTTTTGGTTTTTTGTGTATGGAAGCTTTGATTCTTGGGGGGATAAGTGAGAAGAAGAGAACCCCTAACATTGTCTAGGAGGTACTGGTGAAGTCTTGAATTCGCAGGTGAAAGTAGGACATTGTGAAAATCTCCAGATTGCATATCATCAACAACTACATTTTTTTTTGGTCATGATATTTATTTGGTTTTCATAAAATATTTGATAAATTATGAATGTTGTTATTATACCTCGCTTCCCTTGTTTCTCTTATGGCCATAGAAGTCCTAACCCAGTTGTTATGGTTCTGATATAGTTGTAAACTCTGTCCTCTTAATAGGATTCTTACCTAATGACCAGATCTTGCTAATTTATCTGTAGAATAATATTGTTAGTTAAAATAAAAATAATAATCCGACTTGGAATGATTAATGAAGTGAACCTTACAAATCATAAAATTATATGGGGTGAATGCAGGAAACTCATTGATTTAATTACTTGTTGTCTTGTAAAAGGCCTTCTCCTGACATAACTATCTTGAATGGTAACTGTATTCCGATTGAGGTTAGTGCTTACGATCCTAAGAATAATCAAGTATGTAATTTATAATTATTTTAATCAAGCGAGAGAATCAACTTTCGTGTCAAATTATGGGATAATCCAAATCTAGGGAAACTCTTCAAAAGAAAAGGCGTTCTCATTAATGTGAGTTTAATTACAGTGATGCACACTTCCATTCTTTAAATAATAATGGTAATAATAAGAGGAAGTGGTAGTTTTAATAATTTTATCAAACTTGAGAACAACTAATATAAAGTCTTAATTACCTTCAATGGGGAATATGAGATGATTTTGACAACTCAAGAATTTTAGGTTTTCTTACAAAGGTACAAAAATGAATGCTCCTTATTGGCTACTCCCTTGGTCGTGGCTTGACGCTTGGTGCTAGACTTGAGCGCTAGGCTTTGTATGTTGAGACTTGTGTTGTGTGCTTGACTCGTGGTCTTGGAGATATGATATGAACCTTCGACTTAGAGATCGAGTGTTGGGACCATTATTTTTGGAATGAGTATTTCAAGAAATGAAAATCTAATAGAATTCTTGACACTTGTTTATGCATAGTCATGAATATTGTAGGTTTAAGAGTAATGCGTAAAGGAGAGAATTATTATGGATTAGTATCGATGTTTTGAAGGTTACTTAGGATGTCCTACATGATTATGTTAATATCATCCACTAGTACATTTGGGTCAAATTCTGACGACACATTTGACGCAATTGCCACTTTATATTGTCAGGAGAACGACAAACAACAGACCCCCTCAAACATCATTTCACATGATGTCACTTTTCTGAAACCATCGATATCGTCTCTATTGTGACGTTTCATGCAGATATGTGTCATCTCATATTTGACTATTCAAACCCCATATAGTCTCTATAGTGATGTCAGAGACATCGAAATTCTGACATCCCATTTCATCGGTCTCCACTATGTGGGTGTTATGGGAGCGACATTACCATACATCATAATATCGATGTATGGTAACATTACTCACCGGACATTAAGCTATATATGAATTTGATGTTTTCCATGGGATTGATGTTACCATACATCGGTATTACGACATATGGTAATGTTGCTCAACCAACGATCAACTATATATCTTCGAAATATGTGCCATGGGAGAGATGTTACCATATGTCACAATTCTGAAGTATGGTAATGTTTCTCAACCGACGACCAACTATATATATCCAACGTAAATTCCATGGGAGCAACATTACCATATGTCGCAATTCCAACATCATGTAGGTATTTTTTTTTTAAATGTCAATTTTTTTTTTCCTTTTTTGATATTTTTAAATTTTGCAACTAGAATATCTTAAATTTTGAGTATGAAGATTATAATGACCAAACATTAACTACTAAAAAATAAGGGATCAAAACATAGAAACAAGGCTTAGCAATGCATATTTTGATTTCTTGATGAAATAGCAAATATAAGTTTTTTTTCTTGGAAAATAAAATAATATATATATATACTCCTAGAAAAATACTTAAACTATATACAGGCTTCATTATCCAAACTCTTGAAACTTAAGTTGTTTTATTTTTTGACAGGAAAGTTAAGGACAATAAATAAAATTAATTGATATGTATCCTCAACATTATGCCTAAGGATGCATGAAAATCAAGTAGAACTAAATGAGTGTCTTTTTAATGAATAAATAACCTTATAGATCAACGAGTGCCTTATATGGAGCTAAATATGAATGAAAAAAATGAGTAGGGTAAACAAAATTGAAATGGAAACATGTATTGAAATGTCCTAATTGAAATAGCGGCGCGTATTGAAATGTCTTAATTGAAATGGCAACTAGGTACTATAAGTAGAAATATGTAGGGTGTCATAAATATGGGGAAAACCTCCTTCAAGTAAGGAGCACCCTCCCTACACTAGAAATGGAAAGTGTTACAATCATTCACATAAATGGGAAGGATCCTCAAGGAAATAACATCAATCCTAAATAGAAAATTCCATCAAAGTCAACCATAAGTAAAATTAACAAGGTTTACTCAAGCAGGGTGACTTGGTATAGGCTAAGAATAGAAAGAAGAATGGACACAAGAAGGTGTGAGGAGGATTCCTATAGTAGTGTTCCCTTGGTCAAAGTCATAGGAAAATTGTTAGAATTAGGGAAAAATAGAAAAAAATAATGCCTTTTTATTCTTCTATTCACAAGATCAACATATATGAGAAAAGAAATCAACAGATCTAAATTAAATTCTGAGTATAAACAAAATTTCTGAGTGAAAATACAAACCTCAAGATTACCTCCTAATCTAAGAAAGATGTAAATGTCACATATGTGGATGAAAACCTTTATAATATTCTCAAAAATAGTTTTAGGTTCATGGATCAATCCTCTAGGGTTTGATCTCTATCATAAGGACTTAGGAACAATTTTTCCAAGGTATAGACCGTCACAATACAACTACAACAATTACTCCACAAGAAGGGACAACAAGGTATTGACCATAGCTGATAAAACAAAACCAGGTACCCCACAAGAAGGGACAACAAGAACTCCAAAAACTAAGAAAACAAAAATATTCATATCAAACAAGCAAACCCTCCATAAAAAACAATCCATATCAAACCCTCCATAACTAAAAATAAGAAAACATTGGATAAACACTCCAACACAATGGACAACAAGAGTGGAACCCTCACAAGGACCTCAACTCTACACCTTGCATCTATAAGAAGTGGCCACAACCTTCATATAGCAAAGAGAAAACCCACAAAGGAGTCCATGACACCTGTACTCAGGTCTATGGTCCTAAAAGGGAGACATGACACCCACAAGGAGGATCCTTAATCACTTTAGTAGGTTTGACATCTAATGAATACACCTCTGCACAGAAAGGACAGGTCTGATGACTCTTGGGAGGCATCTCATCATTTATTTCACCAACAAACAATCAAGGAGTAGTACCCAACCAATACCAAGACCAAACAAAACTCAGATATGAAACTGTTACACCAAATGGGGAGGCTGCACCAAAAAACTCAGATATGAAACTGTTACATCAAATGGAGAGGTTGCACCAACAAAACGCATATCTAAAACTGTTACATAAAATAGAGAGGCCTCACCAAGAAAAAACCCTTAGATCTAAAACAGTTACATCAAATGGAGAGGCCGCACCAACAAAACAAAACTCAGATCTGAAAATATAGTCCAAAGAGGAGGTTGCACCATCATCAAGAGAGAACAATTGAGGTAGCTTCATCAAATAACAGAGCGAGGAGTGAGTGAGTGTGAGTGTAATAGAATAATAGAGGGTAGGGTCTTATTTATAGTCAGGAATAGGGGTTAGGGAAATTTAAAATATAATTAAATATTGACATTTAATTAATATAAATATTAATTAAAATGTCAATTAATATTAATATTCATTATAAAAACCCTAAACACATCTAAAACCCGAATCACATAAATAAAACCTCAATCACATAAAACAACAAGGGGGTACCTTTTAAGACAAAGTCAAGGGGGAGTCCATAATGGAAAAACATGTCCACATGATTCTCATAATAACCTATAAACTTTATCATCATTGCATAAGGGGGTCCATCAACAATGTGGTCATGTCCATCTTCATAGGCACTCCTAGGTCTCATGGACCATCCCTAGATAGAGGAATAGGATCACACATCAACACATATTGGTATTACACCAATATGTACCTGGTCAAAGATCGATATTCCCCAGAACACATATGGGGGGCCCTAGAACACATCTAATTTGTTATCCACCAAGGTACAAGAACAAGGATCAAACCATGCATTAAGAAAGTGTTCCCTGGAACACATCCAGGGGCCCTAGAACACATCTAGGGACTTATATCGACCACCAAGGAACACATCCAAGGATCAATCCAAGAACTGAGAAAACATTCCCTAGAACATATCCAGGGGCCCTAGACACATCTAGGAACTTATATCAACCACCAAGGAACATATCCAAGGATCAATCCAAGAACTAAGAAAGGATGATCCCTTAGGAACCTACCATTTGGATGACATTTGCTTCCCAGAAGAAAGTGAGAAGATGCCTAAAGTTCCCAATGATAGATCTAATCAACTTTGGGTTTCCCCCAAATATAGTTTGCTAAATATTGGTCCACACTTCTCATTGGCTAATTAAATACATCTTGATACCTTTTTATACAAGAAGGTTGTTAAGAAAAGTGTTTTTAGCTTAAGATTGTTTCGGTGGAAGCTCTAATTTTGGCAACCCCATCATAACCCAAAAACTCACTCCATTTGACCTAAGTTGTCCTCTAGCTTATTATGGTTATATTGAGTCTTGCACTAAAGAGAGGAGGTGATCTAACAATGTTATTCTAATTGATATATATATATATAGCGATACTACTTAGCTTCCATCTTGTACCAAAGGAGAAAAATTGTATTGTTGCGTAAAGGAGGACCATTTGGAGGAGGAGAGATAGTGAGATTGCAATGAACCACTTGGAGGCCCGTACATCATGAGATTGAAATACACCCGAGTTGAAATGCCCATTTGAGGTAGAAATATGTGAGATTGTAGTGCACCCTTTGAATTTTCAGATCATATTAGATTATGATTAAGGTTATATTCTATATTTTCTGGGAACAGGTAGAGATCAAAAAATGCACTGCAAAGAGAACATCATTTGCATTCATTTTTCCTTTGACTGGAATTTTCAGGTATAAACTCAAATAAAATTAGTTTTGATCAATTTTGGAAAGCTGGGGATTATGATTTCCAAAATGAACAAAAGTGATCTTTACCAGGTGGCATGTATCATGTTCAAGTACATCCAAAATTCCTCCATTCTAATGTGACTTCCCAAACATGGGAATTTGGAGATATTTCAAAGTTGCTTGATAATGTAGTTGAATATTTTCAAAATGGTGCAACTTTTGTCATTGTGGACAAAATTCAGAACCCTAGGGACAATATTCCAACTCTTCTTTTCCAACATAATGGAGGTGGAATGGATCTCAATTGCATGCAGAAATCTATGAGCTTAGGTTACTAAGTGAAAACTAATAGCACAACTACATGACGATATGGAAGTGGATTCAATACAAGTGCGATGAGATTAGGTGAAAATGTCATTGTCTCCAGTCACTTTTCTCATGAAATCCCTGCTACATAGAGTATTGGGTTCCTTTCTTACACATGTTTTAGGAAAAATATTCACAGTTTTTAAGGAATTCAATTCTTTATGAGAATCATATTATATATTCCCATGGATAGAGTCCAAAATAACTATAGAAAAGAATTAGGAACAAAAATGACATGAAGAGGAGATAGGATGCCCTCAACTTGATATCTCTCTCCTCCATCATGGCCTCTATGGTGCTGAATAAAAATTTCCATTAAGACAAAGGTGAGAAAAATTTTGAAGTACCTCGCAATCCCAACAATGTACACGGGTGGTTAGGTATGTTACAATTGGTATCAGAGCCAAGATTAAAACACTAAGGTTTGTTTGGGCTCTAGGGAAATGAATGACAATGCCTTTGGCATTTAGCATTTGAAAAAGAATAAGAAAGAAACATGCTCAAAGCCTTCGTAAAAATTGATTGCAAATTTATCATAGAGATAGATTATAATTTCTTGAAAATGCAAAGTTTCTTATAGATTATAGATTATAGTTTATAGTTTCTTGAACTTTCTAAAGGGACAACTCAAGCCTAAGGATCAAAATTTGGAGGGATTTATTCTCTATGATGGAATATAGTCTATGGAAATATCTTGGGCATTAATTGTATGAGAAAATGACAAAAAATCAAGTTCACTCATCTGATCCCATCCCATATAGAGGTAGGGGAACAAGATCAAGAGATACAAGATACTTGTATTTGGAAGATTGGTTGAAACTAGATACCACATCCAAATTGGGGATCAAAATCATGAATATTAGCCATACCTAGAACTTTCCAAAGAAAAATAGATGGGAAACATGCCAAGTTATTTGATTTTTTTTTGGATAGAACTCAACATGCTTGTGGTCTTAACCCTAATATAATTAAAATTAGGTGTTTCCTATTAGTCTCTCCGGACTAGAGGAGTGATCACCTCTAGTGTCAATTTTTGACCTGCAATTTTCCACCTCTTTATAGAAACACCATTTTAAGTCTTGAGGTTACAAAGTTTTTGTTTTTTGGTGGGAGAGATCACCTCTAATGCCAAAATATATTATCACACCCAAATATGTCACTGTACCTCAAGAGTGCAAATATAATTACAACCACTAATATGAAATATTTGTAAACACCTTGCAATTAATTCATTTGCTTGTTGTGGATTGTGAAAATTGTTTTCACATGTGATAAGAAGGTATATAGAAGAGTAGAAGCATTTCCCTTGGGGCTTGAAAAAATGCATACTATTAATATGCTAGATTGGAGGAGATGCTTTCCTGGAACACGATTATGTTGTCATCCACTTTTGTGCCACATCAACATGTGATATTCCCAACGGTCTATTTATGTGCCTCATCTTATTGAGGATAAATATTATTCATCCTTTATACCACTATTAGCAATGATTTTGTGCAAATTTGGAGTATCTTTTGCAGAAACCCACATAATTGATGATGTGATGCAACTATGTAGAATAATTTTCATAGAAATATGTCTCTTGTATCTTTAAGTTAATTTTGTATTGTCTAAGACTTCAAAAAACATTCTTTCTGGACAAGGAGTTTTTTATTGTCAAATTGGCATCTAAAAATAACCATTATTTAAACATATTGTTAATGTTGTATGAGCTTTAGAAAAGGATTTTAGGATGTTTGTAAGAATTTGTCAGTGCAAAGAGGGTATGACATAGGAAAATATTTTCAAGCCACTCAATCATGGTAAGAATGCATTACTAGTATCGATCTCAACTTTAGTCTCCAAAGCTTTGAATTATATATTGCACAATTTAGGTATGACTTTGGGTGAATTCATTATGCTCTTATTCACTTAGTTCTTGTCATAAACTTTGGATTCAACTATACTTTCTCATTGGAATTGTTAAATTGTTTTAGAAAAAGGGAGGTTATTCATCAGATATTGGTGAACCGTGTAGAAATGTGCATCATACTAAGAAAGAAGATATATAAAAGTTGAAATCTTTTGAGGAAAATAACACAGTAAATGCTCTTAGTAACAAACAAAATATTTCAAACTTACAAAGTAGACACACAAATTGGGATCATCTTTCCAGATATCCTAGTTCTCATTCTTACAAACAATGGGTGTTTTTTAATTATATTAACAATCCAATATAAAATGCATGGAGTAGTACATTAGAAGCATAGATACAGGGCATCTCTCTATAGAAAATGGGGGTGGCTTACAAGTTTTGCTAGAATTAGAACATGCCTAGAATGGAATAGTTTAGTTGGTATTTCAATGGCTGTTACAAATGTAGTTTCATGATGAAAGTGAAGGCATATAACATATTTTGTTGTTGTTGCAGTAACTAATGTCAATACATTCCTTTCCTATCCTCAAGATCATAAATTGGCTATTAAGTCTATAAGTCATGTTTAGGGTTAAAGTCTTCTACATTGAATTCTTGAGTGTTTGATGTTTGAGATATGTTTTGACATATAAATTTTGTGAAGGACATCCAATATGAATGATTGAGGACATTCCTAGGACAAACTAATTTTAAGTTGAATATGTGTGCATGTGTAATATGATAATGTAAAAATGATGAACATGCACACTTACATGTTAATAGTTATATATTGGTCTCAATATCATGAGTTATTAACAAATCTATTATTTCATTTACCCAGATATTAATTTCAATGAAAACATAGGCATGCATTCACACCATGCATCCAAATAATTCATTCAAATACTTCCTTCAATCAGAGTTATGCTTCAAGGAAGTATTTGAATGCATCGTGTGAATGTATGCCTATGTTTTCATTGAAATTAGTATGTGGGAAGATGAAATAATAGATTTGTTACTAACTCATGATATTGATACCATTTCAGGGACTAGTATATATTGCAACAAGGATGGTGCATGCCGACGAAGGGTTGAATATGTTGATGATATAGTTTCCTATGGTATACAAACTTGTGCAAAGGACAAAAACAAGAGGATGCTTGTCGAGATGGTTGATGAAGGGATCAAATGAGAATCCATAAGGCATCAACTGATTAGATAAAATTAAGATATGATGATGGAAATAACATAAGTATGAAAACTAATAACAACATGTGTTCTGAAAGAATTGGGTAAGGATTCCTTCAGACATATTTTATATGTTTAAACAATGTATTCATGGTTGAATACATGTGTGTCATTGATACCAGTGGGGTATGTTAGAGGAAGAAACCTTTTCTATGCAAAGATGGTTATAATCTGTGTGGTGCATTCATAAAATTTGTATGTTATGTTTGAGATGATGTTTGGGTTGTTTTGAATGTTAAAACAAAAGGATTATGTGCATGAACAATTATAGTTGTTTGGTTGATTGAAATTCCAGATTGCATGTAGGATGGTATTAGATATGGCGATGAATTTAATTCCATAATCAAGACTATGTGATACCACATGCAAGAGACAAACATCATGAGAAGAATCCCATACTTGGGAAATTTGACTTCCTATATGAAAACCAATTTGAAATTAATAAGTGGAATTTGATTTTTGTGTGAAATGAATGCAAATGATGTTCTCTTTGCAGTGTATTTTTCTTATCTCCACCCCTTCTCGGAAAATATAGAATATAAACCTAATCATAATCTGATCTAATCTGACACTCCAAAGGGTTCACTGCAATCTCACATCTTTCTGCCTCAAATGGTGATTTCAACTTGGGTGTACTGCAAACTCATGATGTGTGGGCCTCCAAAAGGTACATTGTAATCTCATTATCTCATTGCCTCTCATTATTTGGGTGCATTGCAATCTCATAATCTATAAGCCTCCAAACATTCATAATGTTCATTTCAGTAGGTTCCATTCCTCCAAATATCTTGTCACCAGACCTAGAGCTTGATGTAGACCATGACCTAGACCACCACATAGAGATAGATATAGATTTAGACGTTGACCTAGAGATTTATGTAGACCATGACATAGACCCCCCTAGCTCCATCTAAGTCTAGGCATAACTTATACTCAATCCTTAACCTTATATTAAATCGAGACATGAGTGCAGTATGCATATACCTTATGTACAACCCTTGCACCCACATCACCCACATCTTGGCGCTCTAACCATTGCTCTATCCTTGAAAACACTTTCAATCCTAACCCCTTAGTCTTTAGTTGTCCCCATACCCCTATACATCTTTATTTATAAAGAGGTTTGGTGTATATTAAATTCTATATATGTTTCATTAAGAGCGTGCACATGCTCTCCGGACTTGACTGAGTTGGTCGTGTATTCTCACCAGGAATTCCCACCATGCACATTTCTGCTGGGAATTGCAAGGTGACATTAGTGAGGGCATGTGCCATTGATTCTAGCTGAAAGGCATCGTTGAAGGTATGAGGTGAATATGTTAGCATGGGGATGGAAAAGGAACCATCATTTTCTTATGAATATGGTGAACCATACATTCATGTTAGAATTTATCCATTGGTGAACCACAAACCTACACTGATAGATCCATAATATCTAGAGGACATAATCAAAATATTATACATACCTAAATGGTGATTTTTCAATTTAGCAATCGAACATAACAATTCATAAAACATTAAACATAACTAGAATTGGTGGCTATATAAACTATGTTGAAAGGAGCAATCACACCCGATATAATGAATTGGTCGACAATATTGTTGGAATGGTTGACCCTGTGTGTTTCTCTTCATCTATATGACCCTATTTTAGTCTTGATTTTCCCTCAATCGATGAAGAAAGATCTTAAAGAACCTGCCAAAATCATTCAACCTCCATAAATATCTAAAAACGCAATACAAGTTATATTTGTAGCGCATTATTTACTCTAAGATGAATTTTTATGAGAGTGTTGTAACATACCTAAATGTTCTCCTCTTGGTTTTGAGAATAATTTATTGGAGCCACATGTCTAATATTTGATCAAACTGCCTCCCTAGATTTGAAGTAGAAACAATGAAGTCAACATTCACTTTGTTGTTGCTCCGTTGGATCAAGGGAGGTTTGCTCCAAGATTAAATGAATCCAAAAAATTATTATCTACTAAAAAGGGCCAACCACGTGAAGTCGGAAGCTCTTA
>JZKD02S2233884.1:1462094-1478790 GCA_000966675.3 Picea glauca
CATATAAATCTATTGAAATATTTACAACAAAAACAAACATATATACATATCAATATTCACAATTGTTTACAATGAAATTAAATGTTTCCTTGATCCATTTGGAGTGATCTCAATTCTCCTAAGATAAAAGTAAAGACTATTCCATAACATCATACACTACACTAAAGCACTTTACATCTAAAAACTAGAGAATGGAAATTGACGTGAAAATAGGCTTTATTGTATTCCATGATATGTCTTGGTTGGAGTATTAAAATGTACCTGTAAACATCATAGAACTCATCCCACTTTGATATATAAGTGAAAACATATTATTTTTCCAATATTTAATCATAAACTCACTCAAAATACTAAAATTAATGCTTTGAAAAATAATAGGTCTAAAGTCATATGTAATCTTGAAAATGGTCTTAACGTAAGGATGCAGTAAAGCAAAATATGGTGAAAATAGATTTTATATTAAATAGTTATTAAAATATTCATGTACATAACCATTTAGTACTTTTAGCTGGCCTCTTCTTCTTAGCTCTATAGTTCCTAATCATATCATCAATATCTACATCTTCGCTATCTGGTTTCTCTTCAAAATCTTATTGTGATTGAATCCTATCATGCAAAGCACACCTAGTCATAGGGTACTCATGGGGTAATGGAGGACGTTGTGATGAGGCAACACCTACAAAAGAAAAAAAATGAAAAATTTAGATGGTTAGTTTTTAAATATCATTGAACTAGTTCATTAATATTAAAAAAAACACCTGCAATGCCATTATTTACCTAGTGCACTGGACAACGTCGTTGGAATGGTTTCCCCCGTGTGTTCCTCTTCAATTGTATGAGATTGAAGTACAATATCCTCTACCATGGAGACCACAAACTTAAAATCATAAATGTATAAGTAAAAAAAAATAGAAGTACAAAATGTATAACTACGGAATTATTAAGTATGTGATTAAAATACATCAATATTACTATCCTGTGGCAACTTGGTTGTATCACCATTGTGGGGCTGCACCCCCGTGGAAAATTAGTATTGCATGGGAGAACCATCTTCCAGTTTCAAATTGTTATCAACGCACTGCTCTCGAATACTAGTGCGTTCGTTGACAGTGTTGCTCCCCTGATTAAAACAAAGTTTTAAATATTAATAATATCCAACATGATTGTATTATATTAATAATAAAGGTTAATGTGAACTGAATTTTATTTACCTTATCCTGCAAAGTGGTTCTTGGTATCTTCCCCAAGATTTTTCGGTGTTGAACTACAACTTTATAGCCATACTTGTAACCAAGCTAGAGGTCTTCCTCCATGGTTTCAGTACCAAACTCGCCACCCTGCATTGCATAAGAGTATTTATTTTTAATGGTATTCATTGCAATTACCTAAAAATTTGAAGGTGATACAAATAAGATATTTAGGTACTTACAATTTGTGATTGCAACTTCAAGTAGATGCCCTGGCCTAGCTTGTGTTGCACAAATTTGGAAATCCTTTCTTTTGTTTCCTTTGACGTCTCGATCAACCTATCATCAAAAGTTTCAAGTATGTTAATATATACCACACTTTTATTTACATCTAAAAAAAATTGAAGGTATTGAATTGAAATTGTAATTTACCTTCTTGGACTTGAGGGTGTTTTTCCTTCATCTGTAAATTTCTTCTCCTTTTCATCCTCAATGGGGGCCTTCCACTCCCTCTCTGGAATCATCATATGATGCTCGTACCTATATTTTCATTTCAAGTGTTTCCTATATGTTTCTCACGTATATTTTAAATATTGACTAGCTACGACGGTGGCCAAGGTCTTATTAAATGTGTCTACACCAAAAAGTATTTTGAGATAATCCATCAATTATTTTTTGAGGTTGGAATTTTGGGAATTCCATCTCTCCCGTATGGTGGGCCCAAAAATCAGTAATGCCTTATTCTCCAAGGACCTATAAAAATCGTTATTCCCTACATGAAAAATGATTATATGATTATTAATTTAAAAATAATAATTTAGATGATTTATATTTTTCTTCATAGAGAACATGAAACAATTAACATTTTAAAAATTACTTGGGAATTTAACTTGCTTTAATGAAATCGCTTCCTTGTTGACCATAAATGTTCCCTTAAGGGTCCCTATGCTGGTCACTCATCTTGCTTTAGGAAAATAAACCATATAGTTTGTCAAATCATCAACCTCATCTCCGTCACCGCCTCCAGAGCCTACCTATGTGGTTGCATCATTGGTGTGCATGTCATGGTTCCCACCTAATGGTGTGGAAGGTGGAGATATGAATAGCTTTGTCCTAGCAGCTATATAAGGGTTTGCGCCAAGACCCTGTGGAATCTGTCCAGCACCACTACTACCGAAACCATGCATGTCGGTGTCAACATAATAAAAAACGCTCTATATAAGTAAGAAAACATTTTTTCATTTAGATAATGTAAAGGTTAAAAATCAATCTTTCATAATTGATCTTATGACCTAAAAATAAAACCACTTGAAATTATGGTTATTACCTTATAGTTCTTAACCCTTGTCATAACTTCTTTGATCCTTTCTTCTACCTCAGGATTTTGATCTAGAATATCTAACAAGTGAGATAGTTCCTTGTTTTCTTTATTGATATTTTTTCTAATTAAAACCATAGGGTTGGGGGATTCATACAAATCCCTTTCATCGAGAGAATCATCATCAATGTCATATTTTGAGGCCAATTTTGATTTACCACGATCAACCTACCACATTACCATAAAATTAGAACCATGATCATTATCATGAGAAATAAATTCAAATGTATGAGAAATCCTCCCTCTATATTGACATCTAAGGAGGAATGTTATTGTTGATAAAAAAAATAGGACACATTGAGTAAACTGACCGAAGCTCTCCAAATGGATTAACATTGTAAAGAACATAATGAAAATAATAAAATATAAGAGTCATTGCTTACAGGTTGGGTAAATTAGTATATGTACCACCCCCATAATAGAAACATTTGTATCTATTCGATTCAAATTGTAATCAATCAATAACCCTTCCCCTACAACTATTGATTTTATTGCACATATGAATACACGGTTTCCTTCACACCTCTCAAATATGCAATTGGTTCTCTTATTTATGGTCGTGGGTCATGTACTGTTTATAAAACCTACAATATTCCCTATTTCTTTTGGCCTTTTGTCAATATACATAGTTGCTCCTTTAATTTGATCATTGGCTTTTAGTTGTATATAATTTTCATCCAAGCCATATCTTCGCATAATGTTTGTATATTGGATTATTCGTATCCAATATTTGTAGATATAACAGGGTCTGGAATACTCCATCAATTTAGTAAATTCATCCTAACATACCTTTATGCCATCCATGGAAAATATCCCCAAACTATGTAATGACGATGGAGCAATCTGCTATATCCTTTCATTTACACAAAAAGCAATGTTTATTTTAGGAAGATCCTTAGGTACCCATTGTTTCACTATATGTTTGTACCTCAAGGGAACATCGATTTCATCAATGCTCTCATGATCATAATAACATGATCCCCCTTTCACAAGAAACAATTCAATGCATCTATTGAATTTTCTTTTGATCTTCTCACCTCTAGTTGATCTCCGCCTATTAGACCTACTATATGTTTCACTTTTCTCTATTCTACCTGAACTCCCCTCACTCAATGAATATAGATATAACAAATAAGTGTTTTCTTGTACATAATATAACACCATCAATGAAAAAAAGTGACTTTGAGATCTAGTGTATCCATGATAAGATTTCCCTAGAATGTTGAAACTTGTGGCATAAGCTTGATATCTTTTCTCTTAAAATGCCTAGTGGATTAGGGTTGTTAAGAAGTGAAATATCATCTATTGTTTCTATTGTTTTATTATATTTCATATCATCCCTAAGGATGTAAATTCTCAGGGACTATATCTTGGAAACTCTAGGAAAAAGGTAAAATTTATGAAGTTCAAGACACTAAGTTTCTAATTTATAATTTCAACAGAATTTTTAATTGAAATTTTTACATAAAAAGTTGTTTTCTAGAGTCAATTAAAAAAAAAAAAATTCTACTAGAACCCAACAAGATAATGGTGGTGTTGGATTGATGCCAATGTGGCATCATCGAGTATAGTGTTGGGTGGTATAACAATGTGTCTACACAACTAAGTTTTGGAGGTGAATTTTGATTTCTTGGGATTAGTTAAATTATTTCATTGGTTCTTGACATTTATTTGTTGAGAAAAACTAGTGCATTCTTGTATATATTTTTGAACCCTAGTAAGAAGTCCAATGGTCACAATTTCAATGTATGGAAGCCACATATGATTACAATATTCCAATGCAATGGATTGTTAGGATTGGTCATAGGAAAGGGTAGGAGAAACTCTGATGATGAGAATGGTAAAGAATTATTTCACTCGAAGAATAGAGACGTTATGATGTTAATAAAGTTGTCCATAACAAATGATAAGTTGCTACAAGTCCAAGATTTGGTAGTGATTACCTTGAAGAGTTTATCTCCTTTTGAAATTTGCTTTGAAACTTTAAATGTCACCAAGGAGATTACTAACATTACATTTAAGTTGTGTATGCAATTATTAAAAAAGGAAAGATTCAATAAATATTTTGTAAGAAATAGAAAAGCATCCAAAAGTTCCTTTACAGTAAAGAGTACAGACAAAGAAAAGAAGAAACTAAAGGGAAACAAAATCATCGATGGAAAACCTAAGGGTTCAAGTAAATATACTAAGAACTTGAAGTGTTTTTACAATGGGATAAAATCATACACTACACGCCACTGAATTGGTACCACGCCAGCCACTCCCTTCCTAGGGCCTTTGATCTCAAAGCTAGAGATAATTGGTCTCTTGCCAATGAAATGTTGGGACCTATGGATGCCATTATCACCATATTGTTCTTTGTGGTTTCTTTCTAGTGTAGCTAGCTAGTGACACTATGTACTTGGTACTCAAATTAAGAAATGTAATTTGACAATGCACCTATAAATAGTAAAATATGGATGAAGACATCTCCATGTACTTGGTACTCAAATTCGGAAGTTCAAGACACTAAGTTTCTAATTTAGAATTTTAGCAGAATTTTTAATTGAACTTTTTACAAAAAAATACGGATGAAGACATCTCCATGTAAAGGCTATGATTGATTAAAGAGAATAATAATGATGTTAATAGTATGGCATATCACTAGAATTTGAAGTTGCATAAAGTCAATATTGGAAGTGAAGGATGGCATAAAATGGATTCTAAGGATATTACAATGATGAGAATACCATGTCTAATATTTAGGCCCTATTGAAAGAATACAACAAATTGTTTATGTAGATTTTTACTGAGATGAAAGGGATTCAAGAAGATTTTTTGGTAGATGAGGATAGAGTTGTGGTCAGATGCTTATCCTGTTAACCATCAACCCTATCATCTTAATCCTAGGGTTAAGGAGAAGGTAGAGAAATAATTTGACATAATATTGTAAATCCGATTAATATTCCGAGTAGATGAATCCAATTAGATCATTCCTATTTTTATTCATAGCAGTAAGGAATTTCATGACATTAAGGTTTGTGTGGAATTTAGAAGCTTAAACTCTACTTGTGTATGATACTTTTCCCACTCCTTTTATTGATGAGGTGATTGATCAAGTTGTAGGAAAAGAGGATTATTCCTTTATATATTTATTTTCAAGAGATATCAAGTATGAATTGAAAAAGAAGACAATAATAAGACCACATTTACTAGAAAATAAGAATTCTTTGGTTATAATTCCATGCCTTTTGGGCTCAATAATGCACCAAGTATCTTTTCTCAAGTTGTGATTACAACCTTTAGAGATTTCATTCACAAGTTTTTGGAGGTATATATGGATGATTGAATTGTATATAAATTGTTGAAGGAACATATTGGGTTTTTGAAGTTAATGTTTGATAAATGAAGGAAGCTCTAGATCTCCATAAATTTGAAGAAGTGCATATTCTATGTACAATTTGGCATTTTGTTGGGACACATTGTCTGCAAGGAAGGAGTATTGGTGGACCCTTCCATGATTGTTGTCATTATGAATCTACTTACACCAAATAATGTTAAATATATGTATTCTACTTTGGTACATAATAGCTACCACATAAGGTTCATCTACAACTATGCCTCTAGTAGAGAAGTTATTGAAGAGAGATAAACTATTTTTGTGGATCCTTGAATGTGAAACTACTTTTAATATACTCAAACAAAAAATGTTAAGTGCCCTAATTTTGGTGTTTTGTAATTCTAATGTAAATTTTCATGTACATGTAGATGTTTTTTCATAGAATTAGGAGTAGTTCTTGTGGAACCAAGAGAAGGAAATTTAGATCACCCTATATATTTTGCAACTAAGAATATTTCACAAATTGAGCACAACTAGATCACCATATAGAGTGAAGGAATTTCCACAGTTTATTCTCTATAGAAGTTAAGACACTACCTTATAAGAGGATTCTTTAAATTTTATACAAATCAATTTTCATTGAAATATTTGGTAAATAAGATTGTTCTAGAGGGTTATATTTGTAGGTGGTTGCTCTTATTTCAATAATTCTCCTTTGAATTTGTGGTTAAACCTAGTAAACATATTGTAAGGATTGGTCGCCTCTTTAGGCTCGAGTCAAGAGAACATGTGATGCATTGGATGATAATGTTCTAGATACAAAACATTAAAATTAGAGGCTATCTTGAACTATATAGAGGAGACTGATTTGTTTCTAAGTACTGATGTTTCTCCTGAAGATTATTCCACAACTCAAAATCATCAGTTAGTGGTTAGAATTGCAAATTATCAGTTAATTGCATAACAATTATAAAAATTGGGGATTGATGGTATTATTTAGATACGTGTCATGGATCATTAAAGGAATGATATTTTATGTGAATTTCATCAAGGAGTTGCAAGAGGTAATGTTGGAGGAAAATTAATAGATCACAAGATTGTCCAACCTAGTCTTAGGTTGCCAACCATATTTAAGGGCTTTAAGGAGTATGCTAGAACTTAAGATGTCTATCACAAAGTAGGTTAAACTTATAGGAGAGATGAACTACCCTTGAATATAGTAAGTGATCTACAACATTTTGACAAATGAGATATTGATCACTTTGTGGGATATATTAAACCTCTTACTATCCAATTCTAAAGCTTGATACATCATTACTGCAACTGATTATATCACTAAATGGGAAAATGTTGCACCTACATAGGATTTTATGATTGATAATGTAGCCAAATTTATTTTTGAGAATTTTATTAGAAGGTTTGGTTTCCCAAGGAATTTGACTAGTGACTAAGGTAGGAACTTATTGAACACCACTATATCTACTTTAAGTAGGGAATTTATTATCTAGCATCATAAAAGTATCCCCTATCATATTTAGGATAATGAAACTATATGATTCTTCAAAACATGATCCATCTCATCTTGCATAGCCTATTCCCATTCAGGTTGTCATTGTTCACCTGAGTAAGAGATAGGATCACAAGTCTCAAGAACATGTGCACAAGTGTGATGATAGGAACCTTCGGAACTACAACCATAGTGGTTGAAGGTGTCGAAGGAGTATCGTTGACTATAGTGGGTATGGGAGTTGAAGGACTCCCAGTATCTCTCTGACTCAATTTAGTACTCATCCTCGTACGATCACAAGTCTGGTAAGTGGAGGTGTATGTACCATGCATGATAAATTTACGCCTTTTAGAAGGAAAAGACTCAAAATTTGATGGTAAATGTAACAAGTGATGAGACCTATGGTGAATTTGTCTTAGATCCACGATGACTCAAGACTCATGATATATAAAAAAACAAATCCTAAGGCCAACTAGTAATCAAAGAGCACACCAAAGTAAAATAAACAAAAGGCCAATATACACACAAACAAGATAAGTGGTTGAAAGGGGACTACCTATCTAAAGTAGGTATGCCTCTCCCAAGAGGGTCCTGAGACTCCTCTACTAAATATCAGAGGTAACACAATCACTTATAAGGGCCCTCATGGGATTAACAACCAGTCGGTCAAACCCCCCCAGAGAGGTAATCCTCCATAAAGTTTGTGTGTTTTCCGAACCTTATCTGACCCCTACAAGTAACCTATGTGGTACCTAAATCAAGAAACTAAGAAACCATGATATAACCGATGCACAGGCGAACAATTGTAAGTTAGATCCCCCGTATGGACAAGGTAACAAAGCCTAAAACCTCGAAATCATCGCCTCTCACAAAGGTAAAGTTATTATCAAGATCTCCATATACAAATAGATCCCTAGAAATATATCTGATGCTAAGAAGGTATTGGGGGGATATCCCTTCATGATGCAGGAGCATTGCCAACAAATCACAAGTGTAGGACAGCTAGGCACACTAGTGCACATTTTGAAGAGAGCATATCATGCAAATATTTTGAAAGGAATTGTAATTTAAGAACATATTAAATGTTGTAGAGTTGGATAATCCCATGAGAACATCAGAGAATGTATTTTCTTTAATGAAGTTGAGTGCAGTATAGATTCGATGTATTTGATCTGATCTATTTGTCACAAATATTTATTGTAATAAATTCTACATAGTTGATAGATTTTAATTCGATATGATAGCTTTAGATTTGTTGGAGGGAAGATCTCGAAGAGACCTCTGGTATAAAGTTTTGCATTGTTTCCCAGAAAAGTTTGTTGAATCTATTGTATAGGTTTCCATTTTAGAGAGGTTGGCACTCTAGTTGTTGGTGAGTTGTTGATAGTTGTTGTAGAAGCAATATATGGACATATGTATATTTCAGTTGAATGAATATAACAGAGGAACATTGTCCCAAATTTCTGGAGTGGCCATGTATATATAAATTAAAGAATTGTAGACTCTCTGTTTATTTTCAATTCTCTGTTATTTCTTGTTCTTGTGTTTATGCATGAATTTACATGGCTAGATGTATGAATTTGTGAGGTTTTAAATAAACTTCAACTGTTTCTCTTCTACGAGCAAGTGCAAGCGTGAATAGTCTCCACAAGGAGTGCATTGATAATGTCTATTTCGACTCAGAAGATAAGAAGAGATAGCGTGAACCCTATGTGTGCAAGGAGTGCATAACGTCCACAAGGTGTGCGTGACAGAGTCCATTTTGGCTCAGGAAGATCTGGAGAGATAGCTTAAACAAGGTTTTTTTTCAAGGAGTGTGTGACTGAGTCTTTTGACTCAAAAGCTCAGGAGGACTAGTGAGAACCTTCCACAGAGTGGCTGGATTTCAGAGGATAACCTGTTGCAAGGCATGCACAAGATGAAATTTGACTAAGTGTCGAAAGGAGTATTCTAAGAAGACAAGAATTCGAGGAAGAACAATCTCAAAAGGAAGAGTGGAAATAAATATTCTAATGAAGGAGTCGTTGAAGTTTCTTAGAATCAGCAAAGCAATACCCGTCCAAGAGGGATTGGAATCATTCCATACCGTTATATTTGGGAGACGTTTCATGGAGAATTGACCAAGATGTATTTTGGCATTTCAGAATTCAAAGTATTTCGAAGTGATAGAGAGGTGGAATCACCGAAGTCGTGAAGTTACGAGGTTAATTTTAACTGTTGGTGTCAAGGAGACACGTTGTAGTGGATTAGATAATCTAGGAGTTAAAGATTCACAGTAAGTAAGTGTGGAGTGAGTGGATTTTCACGAAGTCGCAAAACCTGAAACACAACTGGACCATCAGATCTAGGGAGACACGTGGCAGAGATCCGTGAACTTGGAGAAAGTTGTTTCAGAAGGAAACAAAAGAGGAGGTTGCATTATTTTCAGAGCCCGAAGTGATGAAGGGGTTGGCCTGATATTATATCCCATGGTCACATAGGAGAAAGAGGCTAGCACGAGACTAGCACTAACAAATCGATGTCTCTGAGCGTCGGGGAGCAGAGTTGGAAGTAGTTTGAACTTGCACATGAAATCAAGGGGACCTGTGAGTGTATTAATTTCTTAGGGTATATTGAAGGCCTGAAGAACCAATTCGGTTCAGATATTTTGAATATCCAAGATCGGGAGGTCACAAAATCCCCAGGAGAGAAGGGGGGGGTTGTCATCACTTCAACCAACCTCACACAACCTTGTGCTTAAATCTGTTGTAAGTGGATCATCCTAATATTACTGATTATCCAATGGATTTCTCCTCTCCCTTAGTCAGACACATATGTTGATTTAATAGCCTTGGAGAAGCTTACTCAAAAATTCCTATTCCAAGGCTTTAAATCCTAATCTAGTTTGTGCACTCTATAAAATAAAATCGTTACTAATCAATTTTAAATTATAAGCGTTACTTTTAGTGGCCTTTCTTACTCAAAAAGGTGTGGTCGTGAAACTAATGATGTTATGACTCAACAAGTAAAATAAATGAATATGAACACAATGCAAATACCTAAGTTCAATTCCCTATAAATTAAATGCTTTTCAAAATGCAATTTTCAATTTAGTAGTTATGTAATTCTAAATAAGATGCAATCTTTCTTTACATGTACTAAGATCAATGATAAAGACCATACATTCATGTTAGAATTTATCCATTGGTGAACCATACATTCATGATAGAATTTATCCATTGGTGAACCATAAACCTACACTAACAGATCCATAATATCTAGAGGAAATAATCAAAATATTATACATACCTTAATGGTGATTTCTCAATTTAGCAATCGAACATGCAACAAACAAAATTGAGGTGGTTCTCAACATCATGCCTCATACATGGCGAATAAAAATGTTTTTGTAAAGTTGAAACTATATTTGATATGACAAATTCCCAACCAACTTCAAGAAATGAGATTACCAAATTAATAAATCCACAGGTTCAATTGCAAGTGAGCACATCCTATCAATAAAATACAAAAGATCTTTATTCATATGAAAATCAACCGAATTAATAATAAGTCTTGTGTAGGTGGTGTGGCATCCTTATTGAATGGTTTCATAAACTTTCACAAAATTTATGTGTGTATTGTAGAACTCTTTCTAGTGTTCTATATCACACCTTTTCATGTTAACAACCACTACGAATGTTATTGGTGGTCGACTCGAATAGTAGTCTACATTTTTATCTATTCAATGTAAATGTTTGATAACCAATTGGAATTGATATAAGAAATTCCATTTCATATGTGGTGTGTTATGGTTAGATTGAATAACAATTCATTTTCCCTATACATAGTGTCTCCACTAGTGAACTACTTAAGCAATGGAGCACATCTCTCTATCATAACTTCAAAATTTGTGCATTGCGTCATTGGATGTATCTAAGTAAAACAAAATGGAATGACATTGTTGTGTCATAAAAATACCTATCCCATAGTCATATGCATCATATTCTATATCAAAAGGATGAGCAACATATAGTAGTGTAAGCATAGGTGTAGTGCATAGCTTCAACATCTTCACTTCTTCAAAAACATGTTTTTGCACCTTGTTATAGATGATGACGCCTTGTTTCCTCAAACTCACTCTTAAGATTAAAACCCTAGGGTTGAACTAGTGACGGAAAGAGAGGTGAGAGGAAACAACTATTATGAGGGAGGGTGAAATTTGGAAATGCTATCCTACAACTAGTGAGGGCATTAGAGGTGGAATTATCGTGAGGTGACATGAATGAAGACATGAAGTGATGATGTTAAAATGAAACATCAAATGAATATATGATTGCAAGGTGATATTATCAATATTTTGAAAATGAACCATTGAAGGAACTAATTTTAATTGTAAGGTAACATTAGTGAGGGCATGTGCCATTTATTCTAGATGAAAGGCATTGTTGAAGGCATGAGGTGAATATGTTTGCATGGGGATGGAAAAGGAACCATCATTTTCTTATGGATATGGTGAACCATACATTCATGTTAGAATTTATCCATCGGTGAACCATAAACCTACATTGATAGATCCATAATATCTAAAGGACATAATCAAAAGATTATACATACCTAAATGGTGATTTTTCAATTTATCAATCGAACATGCAACGAAAACTTTGAGGTGGTTCTCAACATGATACAATGCATGATTGTGTTTCACAATGTTTTCGGATTCAAGAGACTAGGTGGATATCAACCCTTATGTTCCTCAGTGTTTCATGTATCCTTCCCCGACACCAATACTTGAATTAAACATGTGTTTTATGATATTTCTGGTCCAATACTAGAATGGGTGGAGTGAGATTCTTATGTTCTCTAGTTGTGAAACACTTCCCACTGACTTGACCTCATACTAAAAGCACAATATTTCCCTACACGGTGTTCATTCAAGATGAGACACAGACGACACATATATATAATGGGTGAAGATACAACATTGACATGGATAGTAAATAGATACTATAGGTGCAAATGACAATCCTAGAAAGTGTCATACTACCACACTAAAAATATCAGGGTTGACTTAATGGGTGTGTGGACTAATCATATTCAACTATGTGGTATTGATGATCACAACATGGAAGATTTAAAAGGACAAGTGGTGGAATTTGAATCTCAAATTTGAGGGAGAATTTAGTTGGGTTCTATAAAACATTTTGGGTTTGCATGATCATGCAATATTTTCCCTTTATGGTTGTTTATACATGAGTACTATGCCAAACCTAAAGTTGAATTCTACTTCATTTATAGTTTTTTAAGTCTGATTTGCATGAGTGTATTTTGGCCCTAATATTCTCCACACAAAAGAGATATTGATGGGGGTGGTGAGCATAATATTTAAGGATTGAAATAATAGAATTGAATATTTTTTTTTTTTTTTTACCTCATGAATGGTGTTGGGTGCCCTTTATTTTTGTAGTGGTTCATAAGCATAAGGTGTTGGCTCAAATCCTTTACATTAATCTCTAAGCATGTTTCAAGATAAAAATACCAGAAAACTTAAAAGAAGAGAAATAATATCATGTTGAATTGTTTGTCGACCTCATTCTCCTCGTGCATGGGTTTCAAATGGTGTGCCCTCCTCTTCTTCTATCCATCGTGCCCTCGATATCGACCTTCTCCTATTGTTCGCTCCTCTTTTTCCTCAACCTCCTTCTCCATCTCCTTGCGCACAAGTCGACCTCCTCCTCCTCCGCATTCCCTCCTCTCTTCCCTCGATCTCCTTCAGCTTCTCCTCAACCTCCCTCTTATTATCCTCCTTCTCCTCGCGTTACCTCCTCTCTTCCCTCGACCTCATTCTCCTTCTCCTCCTCTATGTGCCCTCCTCTCTTCCCTGACCTCCTTTGCATGCCCTCCTCTTCGTGTGACCTACCTCCTCTCCTTCTCCTAGCTCGCACGACCTACCTCCTCTCTACTCTGACCTCAACCTTCTCCTCCAGCTAGCTCACATGAGATGTTGAAATGTGCTTTTTGTTTTCAAACTTATGTTTTGTTATTTATTTATTTTTTGGTATTTTTTTTGTTTTTGTTTTTATTATAGTTATATATAATATAATATATGTATTATAATTTATAATTTATATATTATAATTTATATAATTTATAAATTATATATATTATATATAATATTATATTACATAATATTGTCCCAAGTCTCAGAAGAAAAAACATCTCTAATCATGTTAATGCCTCTTAGGGTTGAGAACTAGGTTTTATCAATGAAGGTTTTTCCTTCGCGTAAAGGATGGATGACCATCATAAGGAATTTTCATTAAAATACAAACCAAATATGAGACTTTGTATTTTGTCGATAGTTCAAGACCTTCTTTTATTATAGTACTCTAATCATCCATTTGGTGCACGAAACCTCGAGGTTGGATGTGTATTATGAGGATTTCCATATAGACCCTCAACATGCAACAAAAATTTCAATTTACTTTGTGAAGTTATTACCGCCCTCCATACTTTCCCAAAAAAGTGATATAAATAGATTTCTCCAAGTATTGAAACTGGCTAGTTGAGGGAACCGAAAGAGAGGATCAGTAATAGACATAGGTTACAACCAATATTTTAGTGCATATTTGGAATATGAATGCAACCATGGGAATTAGCTTAGTGTGCCAATTTTTCTTTTTATTTTTATCTCTTTGGATGACAATATACCACATCTATTTGGAGGATGCCTAAATCACAGAAGGAAGCCTAAGAAATCCAACCCTAATATGTGATCCAACTACGAAGGTCTTGAGGGCCTAGTTTGTGACATTGAGATTTGGCCCATTGAATTTTGGACTCGTAGGATAAATAAAATATATAAATATAGTCTGTTGCATTGATCATTAATTTATATTCCTCTCTAATGGTGAGAAATAAATCATTCTCAAAATTCCCAGTGACAAACTACTTGATTCCTTGTTTAGGGAGAGGGATGTCTTTAATCAAACATTAACTTATAATGTGAAAGATCAAGTAGACCAAGGCTTCTATTACCATGACATAAATTTAAAGTGCCAACATAGATCCTTGTCAAATATAATGGATTATCCCTACTTCTTATTATTTATATATGTTGATGGAGAAATACATCATTGCTTCTAAGAAGATTTTCCATGGTTCTAGGGAACAATGGGACAAAGTCAAGAGCCTTAAGCGTGACCAGGATGAATGGAAACTTGACCATATCACGGGCCTTTTCAAAGTGAATTTAAAAAAACAAAGTATTGAGTCATGAGCATCTATCCCATTCTGTTCCTTCCCATGTTTCTAGGATATTAATTTTTTAACAAAAAATTAATAATTCATTATTTAGAGACATGCATTTTGTTAGTAAAATCATGGCTATAGAAAAAATATTCAAGAAATTTATATTATCAGTCCTAATTAGATGAAGAAATTGGTCAGTAGTTATTTATTTACATGTATATGGGGAACTTGTTTGACTTAATAGATTAAAATACCATGGTGATTACTAATCCCTCAACTTCTTTTGATTTTATATAAAATTAATATTTTTTTTGTTATAAGTATATTTGTAATATATGATTACATTTGCACATACAAACATATTTTGTACTGATTTTCATGAGAAGTAATTTAGTATCTTTTCAATAACAATTATAACTCGATATAAATACCAAAACCCCACTTTGAAAAAAGAGTTGATTAATAATATGTTTCACCTTTTTGGAAAAATACTCATCCAAAAGTCAGTTTCTTCTATGGTAGGGAAGCATTTGAAGATAGTGTGGGACACCTACCACACAAATATACTATGCACCACTAATTATGAACATCCTTCATTAGTTCCCAAAAGTTAGTGGATGCACTAGTAGAGGATTCTAGGGAGAAGAAGATGAAAAAAGAGGGAATGAAACTAAAATTTTGAGAGACCTAATGGTAAGTATAATGTAATATACATTTAATAAATAATAACATTACAATATTCTTCAAACTTTTGATAGGATTAAAGACACATTTAAGGACACCAAAGCTATCTTGGAGAAGGTTCAACAACACAAACTTGGTCTTGGAGGTTAGGTAAAAATGAAGGAATATATGTAAGTATTGAAATTTAAATGTTCTCATTATTAATTGCTCATAAGTTACATAATACTTCATTTTTCTTGTTTGTAAGTTTAGGGGTTTGGTTTTGACATATCTACTTTTCATCCTATTGAATTTTATTTGCTTTCTTCATATTTGTTTGAGCTTTTCTTTTCACAACTAATCCGTTTGAATGCAAATTATTCTCATTTAGCTCATTTCATGATCTTTTATTTGTCTCTTCTTTTAATATTGATAGGATTAAAGACACATTTAAGGACACCAAAGCTATCTTGGAAAAGGTTCGATAACACAAACTTGGTCTTGGAGGTTAGGTAAAAATGAAGGAATATATGTAAGTATTGAAATTTAAATGTTCTCATTATTGAATTATACAATTATTATATAAATATAATTCAAAGTTAATGGTGTTACGTTATGATATGTAGTTAGCGAAGATCAGTAAGCTACCCACCCAAAATGATAAATTTCCTTTAGATGGGGATATAAAGCCTTTACTAAACTCAAGAAAGGTGGGGCATAAAACACTTCTATCATGAAAATGGAGATAATTAGGTAAGATATATTTCAAATGGTTAATTGTAACTTTTTCTTGTTTTTGTTTTTGTTTATGGATTATAAAATAATTGTAAATGTTATTGTTGGTGCATGAAAATATTGTTATGGATGATGCACTAGTTAGTGGGGATATTTATGGTCATTAACCAAATATTAACCCTACCACCATGTCTATTACATCAGATATTAATGATAATAATTATATCTATAATGAAGTGTACTAAATTGGACATTTCATCATTAATGAGTTATACTTTTATGCTCATATAATACGAACAAGGTGACTTATAAATAATTTGCTTTCATTCTAGATGTGAGTATTACTTAGACACATAAACAAATGGGTGTTTTGCATTTTCAACAATAGCATCCATCAAGATAAGGAAAGAATCAAGAAGAATATGACGACATCAAAATTAGGGATGCTTTGAACCAACAACAACTTAGGAGGAAATAGTGTTAGAAAGATTAGTTGTATGATTGAAACAAATTAATACATAATTATCACATTATACGATGTTTATGTTGATGGATTATGAGATGAGTCAAAACTAATAAAGTGGTGTTGTATGATGTGTTCAACAAGCTCAACATGAATATTATCTTGACATTTCTTGTAAAATTTGAAACTGACCACCAACGTTAGTAACTCTCTCTCA
>JZKD02S2233884.1:1479547-1504575 GCA_000966675.3 Picea glauca
TTCTATATGAGATCAATATCTAAAGGAAGGCTACCATTAGTATCTATATTTCCACTAGATGCATAGGGGAATGTCATGTTATCCAAAAGAGATGGAGTAGAGGCACCAACAATATGTTATGATCCAATGCCTTAAAATTGATAAAAATCCAATGAATATAGTCCACTTCAAGGGGGAAACCTCCCTTTAGAATATATCCAATTTAGAAGACAATATGAGATGATATAATGTTATCCTCATACTAGGTCTCCTTCGTATATATATATAGGAGACAAAGGGTACAATTAAGGGTTCTAGTCGACCTACTAATATAACACTAGAAATGTAATAATTCAATATATATGGGCTTAATAAAGGATTATATACATAACATGGGGTTGTGTCTAGATCTTAACATTCCCCTCCCCTTCAAACAAGTGTTGTCCTCAACACTTGACTACCTACGAGTCTTTCTACATGAAGAAATCATCTTCCCATATATCCTCTTCCACAAGTAGGTTCTTCCATTTCACGAGGTACTCAGTAATTACTTGATTTCACAACTTCTTAATACTTGCTTCAAGGATTGTTTCTAGTTCTAGTATGAATTTCCCTTCTTCATTAATCTATGGAAAAATATTTTGGATTGGGATCTTGTCACAGATTACCTTCTTTAAGAAAGAAACAATAGAGAATGGATGTACACCTGAAGGTGACATGAAGATGGAGGAAAATCCAATTTGTAACCCATACTTTAAATCCTTTTCAAGACCTTATAGGGGCCATAATATTTGGGTGCTTATTTATTTTTATTCTTTTGTTACTTTAGGGACATATTTTATATGGTTTTAGCTTCAAAAACACCTAATCCCCCACTTCAAATTCCCTTTGACTTTGATGTTGATATGTTGATGTTTGTAGCATCGAATAGGTACTTCTGCAAATGTCTAAGTGTCTCGACATGTGGAAGTCATCCAAATCCTTCTACCTTGAGACTTTACTTTAATTAAAGGAATTATTAAGTAAATTTATTTATTAATTAAGTTTGGTTATATTTAAAAAAAAATATATCATTAGTGAATTAAATATTAGTCATTGATCTCAAGTGAGGTGAGAAGTAATCTCATTCAGCAATCACTTTGGAGATTAGAGTTCAGTCATAATTCAATATTATAAAAGTAAGGCTAGGGTGAAGAAAAAAGAGACTTATGCGAGACATTGTGAGATTATTTGACACAGAGAGTAGAGAAGGAATTTTTCTCAAGGAGATCTTGGATAGGTGGAGAAATACTTCTATATAGAGATTAGGTCAGGGAGAAGAGAGAATAGAAGAAATCACAAGGAGCTTTAGTGTATTGGAATTGCAATCAGAAGGTCGAGTTGTATGAAGTTTGTCATATAGTTTTTGAGTGTTTGTACATCAATGTCAATGGATATAGGTGTGTATACGCATGTTTTATTAAGGAAATGTGTGTACATATTAGGAAATATGCAAGTTCAGGATCATACATTATACCATGAGCTTCTAGGGTTTTGTAGGTGTTGTCTAAAGTTTTATGTATTTCTCTATCAGACATTATCCCATTAAGGGAGCCCTTGTAAGATTTGAAGTTATTTGAATGATAAGCTTAGTGTATGGGAAAAATATATTTTTGTATTATTTTTGATATTTTGGTTTTGTAGTATTTCTTCTACTATCTTTATTTGAGTTGAATAATCCAGCAAGTGTATTATGTTTTGTGAGCTGCTAATTTGATTTACAACAAGGAAATCACTAGATAAAAACACTTAGGTTTCAAAGTAGGGATTTCAACATGGTATCATAGAAGTCGCTCTGAGATCCAAATATCATATCCATATCAGTTGATAGCTAATCTATCATATATGAAAGGGGATATTAGAAGATACATAACCAATAGTCATAAATCAAGGGTTGGATTTCAAGGAAATAACAATACTGAGATAGAACTTGGATTTTGTAGTCGTATAGAGTTGTACATAGATTATAGAAGGAAAAGTCACATAAATATGTGGGCTTCTTTGAATATAGTTTCATATGCGTGAGTCTCAATAACTATTTAGTCTTGTACATATGTGGGTTTAAGTGGTGACTGTTTCAAATAGGGTCATATAGGTTAGTACAGGGTGTTATCACATTGTAAATTTTGTCTGGCCGATAATACAAACGACAGAGGTAACTATTTCAATAAACTTTAGATTTGGGCACTAGCATGCTCAACTCAGAGAGGTCTCTCCTGTGTCACTTGATATTTCTTTAGCAATCAGTGGCTAGATTTGGTTTTTGGGGGGGGTTTTCATAAATTTGTTGGCCAAGAAGGGGAGGGTCACTTTGGGCTATGGAGTCAAAATTTTGAAAGTGAATGAAAACAATGACCGTCTGGTAGAAATCTCTAGACGATAAAGGCTAAATGAGGCAATGAATCTGATTTGTAAATTGTATTTAAGCAGGGTGCAAGAGGAAGGAGAAAAACAAATAACTGCATCAGAGCATTACTGGAATGAATTCTGAATTAGTTAAGAAGAAATAGACAAAGTTTAAATCGCTTAAACTGAGAGTATCATAAGATGAATTCTGATCTTTAAAATTATCCAATTTAAGTAGAAGACATGTGTAAATGGAATTCAAAACACAGAAAATACATACAATGAAAGGAGATAGAACTCATATCACCACCATTAGAATATTTTCATAAAGACTTCAAAAGCTTTTGCATATGTAGTCAATTCAACTTCAGGAAATTACAAAGTTATTCTGCTACGAGGGAAGACCTCTCTCTAGTAAGTCCAACCAGTCATTTATCCCTTTGATAGTATATATAGATACATTACATAGGGAATTCAAAATAGTTCATATTTCCCCAAGATTATAGAAATAACTATTAGTAAGAAAGGGAGTAATGTATTAACACCGCATTCCTACTTTCTAGGGGATGTTATAAACCAAAACTGACACACTTGATATTTTTTTACCCTGAGTGCCACTTTTCTGTATCATTACAGAATTTTCTGAAACATGCTTAATTTAGTTAGAAATCTATCTCAGATTAGTAATTTCTTCTTTTAAAGTGCCAAGCCAAGCAGGTTGGTTTTCTCCAACGCTTTCAACCACTTCATATTTAACCTCTATATTTCGTCTCTTTCTCCTTTTACCCTTTTTAGATTTCATGTAGGACCCATCATCATATCCATTGATGATTAAATCCTTTATGATAGGATTTAGTCTGACCTCTTTACTTGCTCCTGGTTCATCTACAGGCTTCATGTGAAATTTTGTTGCCAATATTTGAGTGGCAAGATTTTCTTTCTTATTCGTTCATAAGTTTTCTAGATTATTTGATTATCCTGATTCACTAAAGGTTGTTGGATCTGTCTTCTCCATTTCCCCTATTTTTTCTGGAAGCACAATATTATCTCTCTTAACTGTGCAAGTATTAGATGAATGATTTGTTTTTTGGTTACCCCGTTTCGAAATAAAATATCAATTGCCCGAAACAAAGTATTGTCACCCATGCTTTGAGTGACAATCACCATTGAGTACCAATCATGGGCTACTGATGAACATCCTGGCAGGAATAATGATTTACCACATTTGGTTGTTGATTTCAAATGATCAGCTTTCGAATCAATTTTGTGGCATCGCTCACTCAACATTGCATGGATGAAAAGTACCCAAATAAGTGTCCCAAGGTGATTTGGTGGGCCATCAACCTTCCCTTTCCACATGTGATCCTTGGATTTGACATATCTAATAATATGCTAACACATGACATCGGGGTGGGCTAGACTGGTTTCAAGATTACCTGCCTTTCCCCACGATATGTACCTGGTGGTGCCACATGCCCTCGAAACAAAACCGTGGTATTCTTATTGGCCCACATTCAAGAAATTAACCTTCGCACTATTTCTCCACCTGATATGTCCTACGACCATCGATTAGCAGTGCTAGCAGAGGTGTGAATTTCCATCAATAGGCTGATAAATCTGTTGAGACTGCTGGAAGTAACAATATCCTGAATCAGAAGACAATATTGGTTCAAAAGACACCTCTGGTGTAAAATCATCCATATCCAACACTAACATTGATTGGCCATTATCTTCATATATGAGCTTATAATCCATCCTAATCCTTAAATTTTGACTATTAGGATTTTCCATATAACATGCTACAGGGTCATGAAAACCATGAAAAACCGTTTCTTCTTTATGAACAAAAACAAAAAGACGAGCCTCTTTCATAAGTGTTTGTTGTTTTTTCCCTAGTTCTTCTGTTCTGAGAGTATTTTCAAATGAAATAACAACAATAGGTTTGTCTAATATTCCATGCATATCAACCAAAACATTCATACATTCTTGAACATCTTCAAATATGACAACCATATTACGTCTATTCAGACTATCCCTTTGTTCATCAAACAATTCTATTTTGGTTTTAGTAACCTTCCAAAAATTTACTCGGGGATTGTCATTTTGACTTTCAAATGAATGAAGGGGAAGAAGTTATTGTTCATAATATCCTTGCAAATGTGTAACGCTAGAAGCATGACCTATTTCACATTCTAGAATTCCCATAGATGTATTTTCAGAACCATGATTTTCAAATGTATCACATAAAACAACTGCCTCCTCATTACCTTTCTGTATTTCTGATTGAAAAGCATCATACATTGTTTTGTTTCCTTCCTAAAACTTTGTGTCATTCATTTTTCCACTACTTGAAGTTTCCATATATGCAGTTGCAGAATTTTCATATTTATCTAGGCCACTTAGAATTTAAACAACCACATCATTCACAAGAGAAGAAAGACAAATTTGAAACACTTTGTCTTGCTGGAAATATCGTTGAATATCTTCACCAAGTTCAGGAGAAGGAAACTAACTTTTAATGACAACTTTTGGATCAACTTCATCTGCATTTTCAAGCTAGTAGTTGAGCACATGATGTGAATTTGAACTAAAATAACCTTCCATGTAATCATCCACATGATCATTAAATGACTGTGAAGGTTGTTGATCTTCCTTACTGGCAACAATTTGCTCATGTAAAGAAGTGCCAATGCAGTCATACTTTCCTTCTTCCTTTGTTATCTCATGATTTTCTTTCAACAATTCAAAGGAAGAAAAACATAATGGAAGATGGTTTTCATTTACAAGTCCACTGTGTCTTGAACATTCTACATCACGTCTAGAGGATTTCTGATTTGAAACATTAAAAACATTTTTCCTCAACGATTTGAAAGAATAAAAACATAGTGGCAGGGTTATTTCACCTGATTCAAAACCTTCTTCATTTTATTCATCATATTCACAATTTTCAATTTCTTTGGATTGTTGAACCCACTCCTTTTCAGGTTCATATTCAACCAATGGCTGCAATTTTTTGTCAAATGTTTTCAGTGAATCAGTGTTATTTGGCATCAACACACATTCCTTTGCTTCAATGATGATATTAATTTTTTTTTTCAACAATTTAAATGAAGAAAAACATAAAGGTAAATAATTCCCTTCAGTTGATTCAATACTTTGTTCTTTGTAACTGTGACATGCAGGTTGATCTCTCTGATTACACTGCTAAAAAAGAATATTTTATGATAGAGGAAATGCAGTTGGTTGTCATGGGAGTTCATCATCACAATCATCATCATATTCATCATACATAGGAAAATCATCAACATCTGCAATGCCATTTAACCAGAACAAACTTGGAACATTAACTTGCTCTTCGACAGACTGATTTGAAAACTCATCTTCTTGATTGTCTACAAATGAATATATGAAACAATCAACTTCATGCTCATCATGGGATGGATTAGAAGCTAAATTAGAACCTCCTTTTTCAATAAGTGGAATACAATCTTTTACAAAATCATTAGCATTGAAAACTTCAAGATGACCTATGATATTATCAACTTTGTTCTCAAGATTCAAATCAACTATTTTCTTTTCATATTCACTTTCATGTTATTGAGCATCCAACCCCTCATTTGGAGTCTGTTAACATGCTTGGATATTGTGTTGAATCTCCTGAGCATCATTAAACATTTGTTGTAAGGACTTAGGTCTTCTTTCCATCAAGAGAAAATACAAATTTGGATGAAGAGTAGTTGCATAATGGAGCATGGAAAAAGCTTCAATGGGTTGAATTTCTTTGGGAAAATTGTAATAGATACTAGAAAACCTTCTACTGAATATAGAAATAGTTTCATTGCTCTACCTTTTTAAGACATAGAACTCTGTAAGCTATAGATCCAAAGATTTTTTCTTGCCCCAAAACTTTAAAAATACATTCTTCAATTCCTCCCATAAGTTAATTGTCTCTGGATGAAAATGTTTAAACCATTATTTGGTGTCCCCTTTCAAGGATTGAGAGAAGGCCCTCATACCAACATCATCACGGTCAATCTCAAACAAATCTATAAAATTCTCAAACCCTTGGATGTGTTTTTTAGTTGTGATGGCATCAGGTTCCCCATCAAACACAAGCAGGTACTTATAGTGCTTTGGAGGAAAATCATGAAGGATGTGAGGTAATTTTAAGGGTATGTATCTATTCTGAGTCTTGGAGGGTGTTGGATCAAGTACAAGAGGTGAAATATCATCCTTGGTCTCCTGAGTCTTATCAACTTGGTTGTGGTTATCATATGGCTGAGATGAGAGATTTTGAACAAAATTAGTCATGAACTAAGTTGATATATGTATAATTTTGAGAGGAGGATATACAATTTAAAAATCATCATGATCATCATTTGCATGAAGTAGGTGAATAAAAAATTGTTTAGCATGTTCAGGAAAAGACTAGAGGTAATTTACAACAAACAATATAATGTTTTGGAAAAAACCAAATTTTAGGTACTTGTTTTCTTCCATGATTCCTTTTCATACCTCTTGTCAAGGGATCTCATCTTTAGACAGTGGAGTCACCAATGATGTTTTGGAAGCTAGATTCTGCATTGAGAGTGGAGTCACCAGTGAAAATTTAAATTTATGGATTCTTCTACCAGTGGAATCACCTTCAAAATGAGTTTTCGATGTGTGGAGTCACCAGAGAAGGAATAAAACCAATATGTGCCTAAGTGTCTATTGTTCTCAGACCTTAGAAATCAACCATGTTGTTCTTTCCTGAGGAAAATTTTTCAATTTCGTCCCCACAACGTTGCTAGAATGTTAGCACTCTGTAAATTTTTTCCGGCTAATAAGACAAATGATAGAGGTAACTATTTCAACCAACTTTAGAGATGGGCACTAACCTGCTCAACTCAGAGAGGGCTCTCTCATTTCACTTGATATTTCTTTGGCAATTAATGGCTAGATTTGGTTTGTTTTGGGGGTTTTCATAAATTTGTTGGCCAAGAAGGGAAGGGTCACTTTGGGCTATGGAGTCAAAATTATGAAAGTGAATGAAAACAATGACCGGCTGGTAGAAATATCCAAACGATAAAGGCTAAATGAGGCAATAAATATGAGTTGTAAATTGTATTTAAGAAGGGTGCAAGAGGAAGCAGAAAAACAAATAACTGCATCAAATCATTACTGGAATGAATTTTGAATTAGTTAAGAAGAAATACACATAGTTTAAATTTCTTAAACCAAGAGCATCATAAGATGAATTATGAGCTTTAAAACTATCCAATTTAAACATAAGACATGTGTAAATGGAATTCAAAACACAGGAAATACATACAATGAAAGGAGACAGAACTCATATCACCACCATTATAATCTTTTCATAAAGACTTCAAAAGCTTCTGCATATGTATTCAATTCAAATTTAGGAAATTACAAAGTTATCCTGCTACGAGGGCAGGCCCCTCTCCGGTAAGTCCAACCATTCATTTATCCCTTTGATAGTATATATATACACATTACATAGGGAATTCAAAATGGGTCATCTTCCCCCAAGATTCCAAAAATAACTATTAGTCAGAAAGAGAGTAATGTATTAACACTGCATTCCTACTCTCTAAGGGATGTTATAAACAAAAAATGACACACTTGAGATTTTTTACATTGAGTGCCACTTCTCTGTATCATTACAAAATTCTCCAAAACATGCATAATTTAGTTAGAAATCTATTTCAGATTAGCAATTTCTTCTTTTAAAGTGTCAAACCAAGCAGGCTTGTTTTCTCCAATGCTTTCAACCACTTCAACTTTAACCTTTGTCTTTCATCACTTGCTTATTTTACCCTCGTTAGATTGCATGTAGGACCCATTAGCATATACATTGATGATTAAATCCTTCATGATAGGATTTAGTCTAACCTCCTCACCTGCTCCTGGTTCATCTGCACACTTCGTGTGAAATGTTTTTTACAATATTCGAGCGACAAGATTTTCTTTCTTCTTCGTTGATAATTTTTCCAGATTATTTGAATATCTTGATTTGATGAATCTTGTTGGATCTGTATTCTCTATTTCCCCTATTTTGTCTGGAAGCACGATCTTATCTCTCTTAACTGTGAGAGGATTAGATGAATGATTTATTTTGCAGTTACCCTGTTTTGAAATAAAACGTCAATCACATGAAACAGAGTAACGTCACCCATGCTTTGAGTGACAATCATCATTGAGTGAAAATCACGGGATACTGACGAGCGTCCTTGCAGGGATAACGATTTACCACATTTGGCTGTTGATTTCAAATGATGGGCTTTCAAATCATTTTTGTGGTAGGGCTCACCCGGCATTGCATAGATGAAAAGTATCCAAACAAGTGTCCCGAGGTGATTTGATAGGCCGTCAACCTTCCCTTTCTACATGGGATCCTTGGATTTGAAATATCTAATAATATGCTAACACATGACATCAGGGTGGGCTTGAGTGGTTTCAAGCTTACCCGCATTTCCCTCCGATATGTACCTGGTGGCGCCATGTGCCCTCGAAATGAAACCATGGTATATGCGAGCTGTAATGGATCAACAAGCCTATATGCATATTTCATAGCAGTTAGGGAGCATATATGTGGAAAAATGTATATTTTTTAGCTCTGGATTCATCAAAAAGGGATAAAAAGTCTGCATAGGGAAATGGAAAAAGTTGCTTTGTGCAAGATAGAAATGGTGAGGCAAATATTGCTATAACAGATGCCCCCTAATGTGTGAGATCAGAGGAGTATCTGGGATGACTGAAATACATTATAAATAACCCAGAAGTGGAGTGGTTGAGAACCATATGGATGAACTCAATTTATCATTACATTATGTACTGACTTTTCATACATGGCTGCCAAGAATACAATGCAGATCCATGTGGAAAATATACTAAACGAGTGTTCATGGCCATGAATAGGAAAATACAAATTCGGTTATATGCCAAAAACTATCATAGTCACGAACAAGTCCCAATGAAACCACTCTCAAAAATCAATCTGAAGATATATGTATACCATGGAGTACAATCTGATTCCCCATGATCACTGAAGTCAAATAGGTATTGGTCCAATGAAATGGAAGCAACAACTTAGGAAAGTTGCAGCCACATAGTGATATCTTCAAGTCTTCTACACTATCCACCCATGGTGCAAGTCTACATCATGTGAATAAATGAGTTGAGGTCGAACATGATGAGACATCATTTGATTACCAGTCATTGAACTATATCGTTAACAAATGCGAGACAACCTACCCATAATGAAAGTAGGTATAAAGGCACCGAGTACATCTCTGCAAATGTGAATAAAGGATTTGGTGTCGAACAATTGATAAATCCATTGATCAGGAGACATTGATGTATTCCCATCTATCAATGGCGATAGAGCCTACCACTAATGATTGTAAGCCTCAAGGTACTCATAAAAATCTAGGTCCCATATCCAGAATAAATGAGCTGAAGTCGATGGAAAGAGACCCGCTGAAAGGAGAGAATTGAAGCATCTTTCATCAGTCAACATGAGGAACAAAGTGGGAGCTTCATGATTTGGTGGAGATCGGACGAAGAACATGTTCATGAACCAATGACCTTGTGTGTCTTTTGCGTGTGAAAAATGAAAGTGATACACAAAAAGGACCCTCTGAATAGCAGCCAATGATGAAAAACTATGACAAAGGCAAGGAAACCACCAATAAGGCTAATGGAATCCAAGACACTGCACGAATCCCAAAGTGTGAATATATGTCTTGTCAACGAACACAAGGGAAACCACCCAGTCAATGACCAATGATGAAATGTCGATTGTTGGGTTCAAGGTGACCTACCAATGATGAAAGTAGGGCTAGGGTGCATGATAAGACAAAAGTATCATGTGATTCTGAGACAAACTAAGGGTATGGCCGACATGCAAAGTCAAGGTTTCTTAGGAGTGGCCGACACAGGTTGATATACTTCCTTTGAATAAGAGAATGAGACATATGGTGGACTCCGGCAACATGGACTCAATGATATGACAATTAGATGTAGGAGGCATCAATAACGTTCTCTATAGGGACTGGAAGAGTAACCAGTCAGTAGAGAAACTTTTGTAGTGAGATCATCTTCCTAAGGCCATGCTAAACCCAAAATTATGATGACACAAGGACTCAATAACTTTGTGCTCTGTTCAAAGGCGACACGATTGCTACCAATTACAATATAGTACTCCCTTCCCGCCAGTCTTTTTTGTTTTTTCATAACAAATGAATGCTATGATATAGAGGAGGGAACGAGTGTTGCAAGTAAGAAAAACTAGTTCTAGCAGTAGAACGTACCTATGCTCAATGCAAGGAAATGCATGCGGGAGATGGACACTCAGGGTGATGTTCCCTCCAAGAAATAGGGTGTCAAATTGTGAAGGATAAAATCAAGGCTTTGCTTGGTTGAGGTTGTAGACTGCTTAGGCAACGGTTTATAATGCCAAGCGAGAACCGGCTAAAGGATCAATACAACAAGCGAGGGCATGAGATGCAATCACAACTGAATGCCAAAAAATGTCCTTTTCTATATATTTTAGTCTACTTGGTGTGAAAAAGGGGTAAACTTGTGCCAAATAGAAGTAGTTTCAAATCCAATTTACGAGTGTGAAAAAGACAAGTTCACTCGACAATATTTTCTATTTTTTATAGTGAGTTGGAAAAGAGCTTAACTAGGACTCATGATATTTCAAATCCAATTTTAACAAGTGTGAAAGGGACAAATCACTCAGTGATATTTTCATTTTTCAAACGATTCGGAAAAGAGCTTAACTAAGACTCGTTATTGGGAGTCTAATCAACATGTAAAGGGGGAGGCCAAGGCTCCCATCCCAGCCTTATGCTGAAAGTCAGTATCTTGCGGATAAATAACAAGATCTTGGGAAAACCCAAGTCTTTATAGGTTGAGGAGGATAAGGAGCTAACGGAGGATACAGTCTCTGTGATGGTTCAAATAATGTCTCTTACTGGAAAAGACATAGGTGGGGGAATGGGATGTCCCATCAGGTCGTCCCAATCAAAAGGAACTTCGTCAGGACTTGAAGGGAGAGCATTCGGGGAAAGAATAAATATCTCTCATTCAGAAGGGGGAGGATTTTAAATGTTGATGACATGCCTGGAAGGTGCATCATTCTCTTCAGGGTGAGTAGGGTTGACTAGATATTGCACTGGTGTGGTCACTTCTTCAATTATAGGCTCAAGAGGATGCATAGTAATGGGGGCAAGAGACGCTTCACCCTTAACAAAGGGGGTGAATTTGGGAGAAGACTGTGTCGATGGAACCACCAAGACGATCAAGGGAGAATTGAGAATTGGTGTGAAGAGAAACCACAGATGCCTCAGAATTTGAAGGGCTCTTGGGTGAGCCCCACGCTTCTGGTATCTTGGCAGTAATTGAACACAAACGAGTAAGGTGACTTCCTTCTCAAGTCCTGCAAAATAATTTAGGTTTATGTCTGAGGCGTCTGATATTCTCGATGTAACTAGTAGGGGAAAGAGATTCATCTTCTGTATGATGAATAGAAGTGGGAGACGTGACATAGCTGTGATTCGAGGAAAAAATAACGGTGCCCCCAACATAATTGGTAGAGGTTGGGGGCGATCTGTCAACGTAGTTTGTAGAAGAAGTCGACCCATCTCTGACATAACTGGCAGAGGTTGGATATGGAGCACCAATATGACTGACAGTGACTGGGCTGGTGATTGATGGTGGCATTTGATTCCACAGTCCGGAGAAAGATTGATTCTGAAAAATTGCAAGCCAAGTAGGATCTTGGTATACCTCTTTCCCTAGCCCAAAAAGGTGTTGGTTCATGCCAAAATGGTCCAAAGAGGTTTGGATGGGCATCGTCACTTAGGTTTGTGAAGAGACCGAGGTAGGATAAGGATTATTTGAGTGAGGATATATGTTTCCCCCTTGTGAAGGGGTCCCATAAAGAGGGTATCCTGAACCGTAAAACTGGTTCTCTCCATATGAAAGACCTGGTGGTAATTGAGGACCTATCATAGAAAAAGTGTTCGAAGGAAATGACATGGTGGAAAAAAGATACATGGGTGGGGGGTAATAAGTGGGATATGCACCCATCTAAGTATTGGCTCCTGAAAGAGCATAGCTAGTATTGGATCCATAGGGGGGAAGGTTCCAACCTTTTATGGGGACACAACTCATATCAAACGAAGAAGTAGGCATCAGAGAAATGGTGCCCCTAGGTCCAATGCTAGGATTCATATATGTGGTCCAGGGAGAGGGTTGCACTAGGGAAGGCATATCAATAGAAAAATGGCTAGAGACCCAGGATGTGGACTGAGCATTGTAGTTCTACATGCCATTGTAAAAAATGGAAGGGTCTGTCCCCATGAAATTAGCAGGTATCACAGGGTGGGTAGAAGTGAATGAGGGAGAAAAAGAAACAACACTGTCCATAATGATGAAACCCAAAATAGACGCCTAAGGTCGACTAGTATTCAAGGAGCATACCAAAAAAGTAAAACGACCAATATGCATGCAAACGGGCTAAAGTGGTTGAGTGGCCTCCATCGCAAAAGAAGGTATGTCTCATCTAGGAGGGACCTGAGACTCCCCACTAAAGTTTGGAGGTAACATAATCAGTTATAAGGGCCCTCGTGTGATTAACAACCAGTCGGTCAGATCCCCCCGGAGAGGTAATCCTCCATAAAGTTTGTGTGTTGTCCGACCCTTATCTCACTCAGGGTACAAGCAGAATAACCCCTGCAACTATGAGATGCCTAAGTCAAGCAACTAATAAACCATTGTATAACCGAGGCACATACGAGAAGTCATAAGTTTGAATCATCGTATGGGTAGGGTAGCAAAGCCCGAAACATTGAAAGAACTACCTCTCATAGAGGTATGGGCACTAGCAAGATCCCCAAATATGAATAAATCCACAGAAATATCTTTGATGTTAGGTGAGCATACAGGGGTTATCCCTTCAACTAACCTCATGCGACCTCGTGATTAACTCCGGTGTGAGCGGAGCCTCCTAATCTTACCGATTATACAATGGACTTCTCAACTCCCTGTCTCAAACACATATGTTTATTTAATTGCCTTGGAGAAGTTTACTCACAAAATCCTATTCCAAGGCGCTAAATACTAAGCTAGTTTTTGCACCCTAATCATGACTAATCAATTTTAGTTTAAAGCGTAAATTTTGTTGGTCATGGTTACTCAAAAATGTATGGAAGTGAAACTCATCGTGTTATGACTCTGCCAAAAAATAAATATGGATATAATGAAAAGTCTATCTTTAACTTTTCAATGAATGATATGCTAATAAAAACAGTACAGTCTTCAATTTCAAATATGCAATTCAGAAGTAAAATACGATCTTTCGCTAAATGTGCTAAGATAATGATAAAAATTCAAAGATAAAAATGCCAACCAATGAAAAATGCCTTTTTTTTTTGTATTTTCAATATTCTAAAAAGAAAATGCATGGACTGATAAGCAACTTGATATATGAATTCTATTGTGTATAAAAGCAGTAACTCAAGTAGAATACCAGCCAGCCAAGCAAATAGCCTAGAACCAAGGACACATTAAAAATAGAAAACAAAGAGAAAGAGTACGCCCAAAAATTCAACTCCAAATAGGCTTCCTGTCAGCCCAGATAATCTCAACAAACACTACCAAGACCTAAGAAGGGTCAACAACCTTTAAATCCTACCCAGTAGGCACTCAACTAAGAAAACAAGCAAGGGGAAGTGGTATATGCGACTGTTCAGGAGAACAGAGCGTATATACGCTTCTTGTAGTGAGACAACAAGCATGTATACATGATTGTCAAGGAAAAAAGGGAGTATATGCTTTAAAACAAGGCCAGGTAAGGGTAAAAGGCTGAAAACTCAGACTCACAGTGAACAGGATATGTCAAGAAGTGATATGACAAGAAACACAAAGGAAAAAAGAGCAATGTAAGAAGAAAAAGTACTTCAACCCTTAGAAGGAAGATCTCTCCCCAATGGAGTCGTCATTTCTATTACAAGGGGAAAACTCTTTATGGCCAAGGGTCAGAGATCTTTTTTCGTGACATGGAAACCCGACCTCATTTTCTATTTTTTGGCACAAATCCTGATATATGCGAGTTGTAATGGAGAAGAAAGCGTATACGCATATTGCATAGCAGTTAGGGAGAGTATATGTGGAAAAATGTGTATTTTTTAGCTCTGGATTCATCAAAAAGGGATAAAAATTATCCATAGGGAAATGGAAAAAGGCCCTCTATGGAATATAGCAATGGTGAGGAAAATCTTGCGATAACAGTCTGAGCTCTTCGCCTCCTCTCAGTTCATCTATAGGCTTCGTGTGATTTTTTTTTACAGTATTCGAGCGACAAGATTTTCTTTCTTCTTCGTTGATCATTTTTTCAGATTATTTGAATATCCTGATTCACTGAAGCCTGTTGGATCTGTATTATCGATTTCCCCTATTTTTCTGGAAGCACAAGCTTATCTCTCTTAACTATGCGAGGATTCTAGATGAATGATTTGTTTTTGGGTTACCCCGTTTTGAAATAAAACGCCAATCACCCGAAACAGAGTATCGTCACCCATGCTTTGAGTGACAATCATCATTGAGTGCCAATCATGGGTTACTGACGATCATCCTTGCAGGGCTAACAATTTACCACATTTGGCTGTTGATTTCAAATGGTGGGCTTTCGAATCATTTTTGTGGTAGGGCTCACCTGGTATTGCACAGACGAAAAGTATCCAAACAAGTGTCCCGAGGTGATTTGATGGGCCGTCAACCTTCCCTTTCTACATGGGATCCTTGTATTTGAAATGTCTAATAATATGCTAACATGTGACATCGGCGTGGGATTGAGTAGTTTCAAGCTTACCCACATTGCCTTCCGATATGTACCTGGTGGTGCCACGTTCCCTCGAAATGAAACCGTGGTATTCCTATCAGCCCTCCTTCAAGAGATTAACCTGTGCACTATTTCTTCGCCCGATATTTCCTATGACCATCGATTAGTAGCACCCATGATCCATGACCCGTCAGGTCCCATTGAATTCACACCTCCGCCAGATTTATCTCTAACCGCTAGATGTGACCTTGTCTTCTAATCTATTTCTCTTCTATTTTTATTTAGCCTCATGCTGAATCCCAATACTTGGAGTCCAAAAAATTGTGGCAGTGATAACACAGGGGAAGTTTCAATAGTAGGTTATTTCTAGGGAAGTTTATTAGGTCTCATGGATGGCATCAAAAAGTTTGATATTTGAGGATAGATTGGATGGAGCATACAAATTCCTATCTTGGAAAGAAAGAGTGACTTTATCATTAAAGTAATATGACCATGAGGAGTTACTGGACAAAGAAGATGTTCCACCAACAAATCGGGTATCTTCTGCAAATCATGAGAAGAAGGATATCAAATTTGAGAGGGTTATCTTTGATTCATTGAAGGATGATATAATTCCTCACTTATCTGAGAAGAATATGAAAAAATACATGTTTGATTCCCTGTAGGATTATTCCATTGCACTAACATGAATATGAAGATGGTCTTAAGAAAGATATTCATATCTATGTAGATGTCTAAATTTTACAATTTTATTGTTGGCACAAAATTGAGACTGAGATTCTCAGAGGTTACCAATAAAGGGTATTGTTGTAGTCTAGGAGTGTTGGCATGTTCCACTCTCTGCAAGGGAAGGATGTCTCACCCAAAGTGTAGTTGAGACAAGTGTGTGGTGAAGTCAATCAAAGAGAACACATCATTGGGTTTAATGTTACCATGTTCAAGTTCATACATCAATATGAAAAGACATTCATGGACAATGGATGAACTATAAATACACATGGTAGAAGTAATTTCACAACATAGAAACCATAGATTCACACATATTATAACAAAATTTTAGGGTCCAAAAAAATATTTATATTATTTTTGTCTCAGAACTGTGATACAGTAAATACATCTCTCATAGAATATCTTATGCATGGGACTCTATTCCCATATATCCCTTACATACTCTGCAAAACTTGTTTCAATAATACAATGACAGTCATAATTGGATCCCAACCCAAACAACAACAAAACCTCAGTATATATCTTTCGTGCTCATTCATCAACTCTGGGACGCTTTCCTTAAAAACAACCAGATAATCAACCAATCGACGTCTGTAAAACATTTCATAATTGTGTTACCTCCCTCTATATACCTTTCTCTAAGAAGCTTCTTGGACTTCTTGTTCCACTATTTTTTTGGCCTTTTTCCACTGGCATACAGTGATTTTTCCACTTTCCCAAATTATTTCCTAGTTGGTACATGGTGGTATTTGTTGTATCTACTGGTGTTACCTTGATGTTAGCTTTCCACTTGTCTAATTGATTTCCACAATTTCCCCTTCTCTAATTATACATGGAACACTTTCCTAAAAAAATCATCTTTTCCATAAAAATGGACACTTCTAAAAAATGGAGGGCCCAATAGTTACCAACTATTTCATGAGTATCACTCAATTACATGATTAGATTGCAGCTACAAGGGAGAAATTGGATGACACAGAGCTCGTGAATGTGTCATTGAATGATTTTCCCAAGTCTTGGGAACCTTTTGTCAAGGCAGTCTGCGCTCGAGAAAAAATCCCAGATTGGCAAAGGATTTGGTATGATTATATACAGGAAGATACTTGATAGGATTCTAAAAGAATAAAGTGAGGAAGTAGTCATGAGAAACTATCCCTTGTTAGTAAGACAAGGAAGGGAGAAATAAAGGGTTCCAACAACAAGGGTAATAGTGATGGAGAAACATCATAGCTAGGGAAGAAGAAGGAGTTCAAAAAAATAAAGTGCTTCTCATGTCATAAGAATGAAAATTATGCATCTCAATGTGTAGAGAAGAACGAGGGAAGAGGTAATATGTAGATAAAAATATCAGTAGAGACATAGCTAGATGCGTTTGCAGTGAATTTTGAGAAGGATTTCTCACTAGTCTCTTTCCTTTCTACCAACACAGCTACCAAGAGTGCATAATAATTGGAAAATGGTGCATATAGTCATATGACAAAAGAACAAGAGTTATTTAGCAGTTTGACGGACAGGGACTCATAAGTTCATGTGGAGCTTGGTGATGATGCCAAGTATGCAGTGAAGGGAGAGGGAACAATTTATATCTATCTTGAGTTAGGAGATTGGTTCGATTCCCAGGATGTGCTTTACATACCAGGATAAATGAATAACTTGATCTCAGTATCATCTATGGAAAACAAGGTTTTTTCCATTACATTTTAGAGAGGGAGGGTACTCATACATCCATAGAAAACTATCCTAGACATGGTAGTGGTCATTGGGGTTACTGATCCGGATTATTTTCGACACGAAATGAGATCGGAGATATAATAAATAAATGCACAGAGATATCGCAGAGGTTCAATTATATAACATAAATGTATCAGAGATGCAACCATAAACACATATATACAGTAATACACGATTTCTATTAATGAAAGAAATGTACAACGACTGTAAAAATACAGAGTGAAAGACTCGCTAGAATGGTGGCAGCTTATGTCTGAGAAGGGATGTGATGGCTACTCACATTCGCAAGAAGATGATTACAATGAGGCTCTGGAGGCCTTTTTACAATAAACAGGAATGCCAAAATTCCTATACATCCAAAAATCTAACCCTAGGAGATGAAGCACCAAAAGTCATGTGGGCCCCGATTGAGTAAGTGAGTACATCAACTTCCCGGGGTCGTAACTTTTGCATACGATCTCTGTTTTAGGCGTGTCATAGCTTGTTGGAAAGGTATCATCGAGGAGATTCATTTTGGGGGATAGATTATTCCTTTGGCTATATTTGTGAACCTCAATCTCGAAAAACCTTCATTTGGGCCCTCAAAATGGCCCTAGAAGTTAAAACCTGCTAAAAATAGTAAATTGCCAAAATTGCCAGAAAGTTGTTTTGAGCCAGTTGGAAAAGGTGGGTGGCCACCGATATCCACCTGGATCAGTTATGGAGAGAAATTTATACAGGTTCAAGGAATGATTATTCAAGCATTGGTACATGACAATGACACCCTATGTGAGCTATGGAACATGTGGTTGGGACACCTACATTATAAGGTATTGTCGATTCAAAGGAGGATTATTGCATGTATTCCATAGTTTAATATTGAGCAATAGGGAGTGTGAAGAGGGTTTGCACTTGGAAAGAATTCCAAGGATGATTTTCCAATAAGTGAGAGTAGGCCCAAGGGGATATTGGATATTATCCACATTCAAATGTGAGTGGGACAATGTTAGTAGAATTGGTGCAGGGAGCATCATACTATTTGACATTCATTGATGATTCTTCCAGGAAAACCTAGATCTTCTTTATGAAGACAAATGGCAGGGTCTTCAGTTTGTTTTAGGAGTTTAGGGATTAAGTAGAGAACCAAACAGGCAATAATATCAAGGTATTGAGGTTAGATAATGGGGTAGATTACACCTCTAGTGACTTCAAGGATTTTTTCAAGGAGGAAAAGATCAAGAGGGAGTTGTCAGTCTCATACAACCCTCAACAGAATGGGGTTGTGGAGAGAAAGAACCAGTATATCATTGGTTCTTCCACGGCTATGATATATTGCATGGAGTTTCCTATGTCTCCTTATAAAGAGGAATTTAACAAAACATTGTATGTGTAGAACATGATTCCTCATAGAAAATTGGGGGAAAAAACTCTAGAGGAAGCATTCTCAGGGGTGAAGATAGAGATAGGAAATTTGAGGATATTTGATTGTGCAATCTACATCCATGTGCCTATGGAGAATACTATGAAGCTGGATCCCTCAGGACATCAGGGTATTTTTGTGGGGTATAACGATACCTCAAAGGATTTTAGGATCTTCATACTAGCACAGGGGAATATAGTTGTGAGAATATATGTTAAGTTCAATGATAACTTGGCATCTAGGATATCTCAGGAGTCATCTGTATTGAAAGAGAATGAGGAGAAACAGGCTCCGAAGGATGAGAAACATTCAATAACTTCCATTTTAGGGAGTCATAATTCAGGAGGGAAGGAGGATTTATCCCCTTCCATTTCTATCATGAGACCCAGGTGGCTATTAAGACATTGAAGGATGTTGGTGAGGATCCTAGGAGTGCATTTAGAGAGTGCGGGCCTCTGAGGAAGTTTCTGAACTATATGGAGCTTATGAGTAGCATAATTCATGTTGATCCTTCTAGTTCTGAGGAAACGAAATATCAATAGGTATGGTGGGATGGAACAGTGGAGGAGTATGCATCTATCACTAGGAATGATTTTTGGGACATAGTGCCAAGAGTGGAGGGGAAGTTAGTTGTGATTTCCAGGTGGCTCTACAAGATCAAGAATGTTGCAAATGGTATCATCAATAATATCAAGGTGAGGTTTGTGGAAAGAGGGTTCCCCCAAAGAGAGGGAGTGGACTATGAGGAGACATTTTCTCCAGGCACCAGGTATGCTTCTATTAGAGATCTTATTTCTATTGCTTTAGTTATGTGGTGGAGGATTCAACAAATGGATGTGAGGACAACTTTCCTCAAGGGGATCATTAAGGAGGAAGTATATATATATATATATATATACCTTAGGGATTTGAGGTACATGGGAGGGAGTATCATGTTTGTATGCTTAAGAAGGCTTTATACGGACTCAAACAAGTGACCAGGGCATGGTATTCTAGGATTGATAGATAATTGTGGAATATGGGATTTACCAAGAATGAGGTGAATGCTAAATTGTACTTCATACTTGTTGGGGATGATTCACTCATCTTTGTGTTGTATGTGGATTATTTGTTTCTCACAGGTGTAGAGGAGCTTATTACAAGGTACAAAGTAGATTTGGATATTGAGTTTAATATGAAGGACATTAGTTTGCTGAATTATTTCTTGGGGTTAGAGGTATGGTAGGTATCAAGAGATATATTCCTTGGTCAAGGGAAGTATGTAGTAGAGACCTTGAGGAGATTCAGGCTGGAGGATTGTAGATCGATTGTTATAGCTATGGTAACCAATATGAATAAGGTTGTCACATCAGATTCAGAGTTGGTGGATCCTAGGATATATAGTAAGCTAATAGAGTGCTTGATGTATTTGGTCAACACCAAGCCAGATATGTTTTTTTCCATGAAAACCCTAAGTTAGTTCATGGTGAATTCGAGGCAGGTGAATTGGATAGAAGAGGCGGGTGCTTAGGTATTTGAGAGGTATAGTGGAGTATGAATTGAGGTATCTTGGAGGTGATGGAGTGAGGTTGTGGGGATATTCAGACTCATATTAGGAAGGGAGTGTCATAGACAAAAATAGAACCTTGGGGCGTTGCTTCATCTTGGGATCAATAGTGATTACACGATTAATTAGGAAGAAAACTTCTATATAACTAAATTCAACAAATTCATAGTATATAACAACTAGTCTGACTAGCTATGAAGTCATTTGGCTTTGCAAATTTCTTAAAAGTTTATTTGATTACGAGTTGGACCCTACGATGATATACTATGATAACCAGAGTTGTATCAAACTCTAAGATAATATAATATTCCATCATAGGTCTAAGCATATTGAGATCATATACCACTTCATTCGGGATAGGATCTAGAAGGGAGTAGTGAAGCTTCAATATGTTTCCACATAGAAGAAGGTTGTGGATATTCTAACCAAAACCTTGTTTAAAGGGAAGTTTGTCTTCTTCAAGGATAAACTTGGACTGGTGTAGAATACCTTCCTCTCTAAGAGGGAGTGTTGATGTTTATAACATCAGATAGGTACTTTTGTATAGGTATAAGTGTGTAGTTGTGTGGAAGTTCTCCAAATCCTTCTACCTTGATACTTCACTTCAATTAAGTGAATTATTAAAGTTATTTTATTAAATAAGTTGAGTTACATTCAAATAAATGATTTAATTAGAATTAATGAATTCAATCTTAGATTTTAATATCAAGTGAGGTGAGAAATAATATTATCCATCAATCACTTTGGATATTAGGGTTAAGTTATAACTAATATTATAAAAGAAAGTCCAGGGTGAAGGAGGAAGACACTTCCATGAGATATTGTGATAGTGCTTGACAGAGAGATAAGAGAAGGAATTTTTATCAATAAGATCTTGGATAGGTAGATAAATACTTCCATCTAGAGATCACGTCATGGAGAAGAGATAATAGAGGTAGTTGCAAGTACCTTCAACAGATTGGAGAGGCAATAGTAGGGTCAAGTTTCACAGAGTTTTTTGTACAATATTTGAGTGTGTGTACGTGATTTTCAATGGAGATAGGTGCATATACATGGGTTTTATTAAGGAAAGGAACATACATATCGAGAAACATACAATTTCAAGATTGTACTATAGACTAGGAGTTGCTAGGTTTTTGTAGGTGTTGTCTAAATTTTTATGTATTTCTCTGTGGTCCATTATCCTAGTAAGGGAGCCCTTGTAAGATTTAAAGTTATTTGAATGATAAGCTTATTTGATGAGAAGAATATCTTTGTGTATTGTGTTTGATATTTTTCTTTATAGTATTTCTTCTTCTATCTTTATTTGAGTTGAATATCCCAACAAGTGTATTATGTTTTGTGAGATGCTAATTTTATTTACAATAAGGGAATCAGTAGATAACAAAATACCTAGATGTCAAAGTAGCGATCTGAACATGCTTTTCTTATTGTTTCATCCTATTTTGTTCCATAACCAAGTTATCCTTCAATAGTATGAGAAATTTGTGTTGGTTCCCTATGTGGTCCTCCACTTCTTGAACCATTGCAATCCCTTTCAAGGGAGATGTGATGGATGGAGGATCATATCCATAAAGTTCCAGAAATGGGGACATTTTTTATGAAGTATGGAAAGTTTTAGGGACCCAACCTCCCTGACCCCTCATGTAGGTACAATAATATATTTTCCATGTAATAAAGGATGATATTAATAAATAAGGCCTAGTTAACAATTTTAATAGGTCTAATAAAAGAAGAGTTGATAGAAGATTCATCTTCTAGAAAGATATTCCTCTAGATTTTTATTTTAAAGATATATTTTGTATAAATAGGAGTAGAAGGCATTATAAAGTTTCATATTAATAATTATTGTAATCGAGAGTCCCTATGTTGAAGGATTCCCCCTTGAAGAGGCAAGTGAACATTATTTTTGTCAATAAAGGTATCATTACCTATCATTTTGAAGCCCTTTTTTTCTCGTGGACCCATCTCCTTCCCGACACCCTTATTTCCCATTTACTCCATTGGATTCCTCTAGTTTCACTAATCACTCTGATATATATCACTTATCCTATTGTTTTTCCATGGAACCACCCTCCATCCCAAATTGGATCCCACTTGCGAAGACGAAACCAATCAGAAACTGAATTATGACATTTCTATCGTTGATGACAAAGTGAACTACATCCAAGAACAACTCAAGAATAAAATTGAAGAACTTAATTCCACTTTCAAACAATTCATGAAAAAGTTTCAGGTTTCTTACGCCTCTGACCCACCCCTCCATGTTGAAGGTGTTGAATCGAACTAGACTCTTCACTCTCACTCCAACTCCATACATCATGACCCCCATATTCATAGAGTTGAGGTGAGAATATTTGATTGCTCACATCCAACAACATGGGTCACTACGATGGAACATTATTTTTCCCTAAATGGCATTACTAATCAGTTCACCAAGATTTCTTATAGTCTTCTCTATTTGGATCAAGAAAAATGGAAATGATGGAAATGGAATATAAATGCACACCAAGAGTATGGTTCTTGGATGCACTTTTTTTCCTAGTTGTATGAACACTTTGATATGGACACCGACCATTTAGGCCATCTAACTAAGTTGAAACAATCTGGAACAGTGGAATATTTTATTGCTTCCTTTGAGCACTTGTATCTCCAAATGGAGGGCATGAAAAAATCCTTCTTCCAGGAATGATTTATCGGTGGCCTCAAGGATGAATTCCAAGCCCATGTCCTCATGGCTTACCCCTAGACTTGATTGGAAGAAACTAAACATGCAAAGGAGGAACAACAAGTCATTTTTTACTAGAGAAGAAAAATTGCTTCCATTCCCCACCATAGCCCCCCACTCTGTAAGTTTTAAACCTGTGAAGTACAACAATGCATATATATTCTTAAGAAAAACATAAATTAATCAATGGCTCATTCACATAGTACACAAAGATTTATACCGGAAACCCTCAACTGAGAAAACCTTTACTTTTTCATTATATCGAATTTCACCATTCACCATACAATATATACAATGTTTTTAGGTATTCCGTAGATACCAAAACCCTAATCCCTTAATCCGAGATTAATTTAGAAAACAACTAAAAAAAGAAAAATCCGTTAAAAATAGCAAAAACTGCCCAAAAAACAAAAATTGGGGCATTACGTGTAACTAGAAGGGGACATACATGGCCCCCCTTGGGAACCCCCTAGGAAGCGCCCTATGCACATGACACACAGATAACTACTACGAGGGATCGTCAGACGCAGTTGTCGAATCTGATGCACCAACACACACACACATGCAAAGAATATAACACATACCCAACATTCTCCCACTTGTTGTTTTCTTTGCATCCAGGGGTCCACAGGATTATATATAGTCAACAATATAGGGAAGCAATGCCCATTGTTACTCTACACTAGGAGAACTTTTCTGTGCTCATAGACTTTGTCAATGAATCTGCAACATTCTTCCAGGGGTCAACCTTTTCCAGTAACACCTTCTTTTCCTCAACCATGTCTCTCACAAAGCGATACTGAACATCAATATGATTTGTATTCAAGTGATAAGTTGGGTTCTTTGCCAGGAATATTGCACTTTGACTGTCACAATCTAATCTCACTGCTTTTTGTACCAACCCAATACCTAAACACAATCTTTGTAACCATACTGCTTCCTTTCTTGCATGAGTGGTTGCCATGTACTCAACTTCTATAGTTGAGAGTGCCACTACAACCTGTCTTTTTCTCATCCAACTGATTTCTCCTCCAAATAGGTTAAACACATACCCACTTGTAGATCTTATGTGATCCATATCTCTAGCCCAGTCTACATCAACAAAGCCATGTATGTCCACCACTTTTTCCAATCCTGGTCTTCCCTTGGTAGCACAATCCATAATTGGTAGTGCCACATAAATACCTGAAGACCCTCTTTACTGTTGTCCAATGCTCCTTCCCTGGTTTTGACATATACCTACTCAAAACTCCCACTGCATGTGAAATCTCTGATCTAGTATAGACCATTCAATACATCAAACTGCCAACTTCACTGGCATATGGAACATGGGAACTGTCCTCTTCTTCTTCATGTGTCTTGGGACACTGATCTGCAGATAGATTTACACCTATAGGAATAGGAACCTTGATCGGTTTACTTCCATGCATATTAAACCTCTGCTATATTGTCTCAACATATTTTCTTTGATTCAACCAGAGTTTCTTGTTAGCACGATCTCTTTTAATTTTCATTCCTAGAATGAAGTTAGCAGCACCAAGATCCTTCATGTCAAATTTGGAAGATAACTATGATTTCACCTCCTTGATAACATCCATGTTATTTCCTACCAACAACATGTCATCAACATACAACACTACATAAATGAAGTGATTACCAACCTGCTTGGAATATACAC
>JZKD02S2233884.1:1504625-1531573 GCA_000966675.3 Picea glauca
TCATCAACATACAACACTACATAAATGAAGTGATTACCAACCTGCTTGGAATATACACAGTGATCATCCTTGCTTCTCACAAATCCCAATCCAAGGATGTATGTGTCAAACTTTTTGTACCACATTCTAGGTGATTGCTTCATACCATATAGTGACTTCTTTAGCTTACAGACCAGCTCTTTCTTTCCCTTCACTACAAAGCCTTCTGGCTGCTTCATGTAGATTTGTTCTTCCAGATCCCCATGTAGGAATGTTGTGTTCATGTCCATCTGTTCCACTTCAAGATCAAAAGAAACAACAATATATAAAAGAAATCTAATAGAAATTAACTTACCAACAGGAGAAAAAATCTCACCAAAGTCAATTCCCTCTACCTGGGAATAACCTTTTGCTACTAGCCAAGCTTTGTATTTCTCCACTTTTCCTTCTACATTAAACTTCTTCTTAAACAACCATTTGCTAGGAATATATTTTCTTCCAGCTGGCAACTCAACTATATCCCATGCCTCATTCTTATCCAAGGCATCCATTTCTTCAACCATGGCCTTCTTCCAGAGTTTACTATTCGCTGAATTCACTGCTTCCCTGATAGTTTTGGGATCATAATCATTAATAGATAAAGAAAAATTGGAACGGAAATAAGGTGGACTATACCTTTCTGGTTGCCTTTTATCTCTCACTGATCTCCTCAATACTGGGGTATGAGGTTCTTCTTATTCTTCTTCTACTTCATCTTCTTCAGATGATTTAGATTTTGCATCGTCCAACTCTAGCTCTATTTTCTCAAGTTCATCTTGCCTTGGTAGGAATTCTTGTTTGGACACATCGTTTACCTCTCTAAAAAAAACATCCCGACTATAAACAGTCTTCTTAGTTTATGGTTTCCAAAGCTTATAACCTTTCACACCATCTTTATAACCAATAAAGATACACTTTTCATCTTTTTTATCCATCTTACTCCTATTTTCCTTTGGAACATCTACATAATCATCACAACCAAACACTCTAAGACGTTGAAGAGAGGGTTTATTTTCAGTCCATACCTCGTGTGGAGTTTTATCACCCTACGTTGATGAAGGTGATTGATTGACCAGGTAACATGTTGTACCCACTGCCTCTGCCCAGAATTCTTGTCCTCGCTTGGCACCGCTGAGCATGCTCCTTGATTTTTCCATCAGTGTCATGTTCATCCTTTATGCAACTCCATTCTGCTGAGGAGTGTATGGAGTAGTCTTCTTCCTTGCTATACTACACTTCTTATAGAATTATTTGAATTCATTTTCGTAGAATTATCCACCATTATCTGTTCTCAGTACCTTTATTTTCTTCTCTGTCTAATTTTCTACCAGAGCCTTAAACTCTTTAAATTTATCAAATACCTCAGATTTCTTTCTAAGAAAATAAATCCATGTGTACCTTGAGAAATCATCTATGAATGAAACATAATACACAGACTTACCTAGTGATGGAACGTGCACAAGTCCAAACACATCACTATGTATCAATTCTAAGATCTTGTTTGCTCTTGTAGCACCAGATGAGAATCTTATGCGATTTTTTTTACCATATATGAAATGTTCACAGAAAAAAAAAAAATCCAGAGTGAAATTAGACATACCTTCAACCATGCCTTTATCGTGTAGTTTTCAAAGGCCCTTTTCTCCAATATGCCCCAGTATTTGATGCCACAACATGGTCTTCTTTTCAGGGACGATATTGGTCTTGTATTATTTATTTATCTGCTCAAGGACAACATAACTATTACACCCATTAGTATAAGTGTTTCCCAACAACTTGTACATAGTTCCACACCAAAATACCTTAATCAACACCATTTACCCTTGTACCATCTTGCAAGTGTTCTTTCCAAATACAGTATCCACTCCTGCATCATCCAACTTGCTTACAGATATTAGTCTCTTGGCAAGTTTTTGAATGTGCAGAACCCGAGGGAGAGTTCTAATCCTTCCATATTTTAGTAGAAACTTAACCCTTCCACGTCCCAAGATTTTTGTTGTCGAGTCATCTCCTAGGAATGTATCACCACCATCATATTTTTCATATTCAGAGAACCACTCCCTATGAGGATTCATATGGTATGACGCACCTGAGTCGATCAACCATACATCACGATCTTCATGTGTACTTGTATATGCCAGGTAAACATCACCTCCTTCTTTAGTGGAGGTTTTCGCCTCTGAGGAAGAAGTACTATCAGATCCCTTTGGTTTTCCAACCTTCTTAGACTTGCAATCTTTCTTATAATGCCCTGTTTTACCACACTTCCAGCATTTCCTCAAATATTTTCTTAGAGAATTAGATCTACCTGTAGATTTAGATCTCCCCCCGAATACTTACCAAGATTCTTGTCTTGGGTACGACCTCTTACAAATAAAGAATTTGTTCTATGACCATCCATGCTTTTCCACCTCATCTCTTCAGATAACAAGGATGCAACTACATCCTCATAATTCAATGTATATTGAGTGGTACTACCTATTTCTAGAACTAGATATCCCAAGAGTCTGGAAAAGAACATAACAAAGTAATACACTTATCTTCTTCTACAATCGTAATATTAATAGAGACAAGTTGACTTACCAGAGTATTAAATGCATTTAGATGTTCTGTCACATAATCTCCATCTTCCATCCTAAGATGATACAACTTCTTTCAAAGAAACAAATTGTTTATTAGGGACTTTGATTGATACAAATTCCCCAACTTATCCCATAGTTCCTTGGTTGTAGACTCTCATGAGACATTCAACAACATTAAATATGCCAGGCAAAGTTGAATAGTACTCCTTGCTCTTTTTTCCAACTTCTCCCAATCTTCCTTCGACATACCAGTAGGTGGTGTACTGGTAGTTTGTGTACTAGTAGGTTGTGTACCAGTAGCCTGTGTGCTAGTAGACGGTGTACCAGTAGGATATGTACCCAGATCCACAATGATCCATTGTTCTTTGTCTACAAGAAGGTCCTCCATCTTTAGCTTCCATAGCTCAAACTTTTTACCATTGAACTTCTCTATCTCGATTCTAGAAGAGATTTCCATTCCTCTTTATGCACTCAAATCACCACTGCAAAAGCTCCCACTAAACCCAAGTTTATCACAGACCCAAGATAAACTTGATCTATCAAGACCAAGCCAAACCCTCAACAACAAAGGCGTCCCTCTGAAGCCAAAAATGAGTTTTGATACCACATGTAAGTTTTAAAACTGTGAAGTACAACAATGCATATAGATTCTTAAGCAAAACATAAATTAATCAATGGATCATTCACATAGTGCACATAGATTTATACCGGAAACCCTTAATTGGGAAAACCTTTCTTATTTCATTATATCGAATTTCACCATTCACCATACAATATATAAAAGAAAATTAGTTATTTCGTAGATACCAAAACCCTAATACCTTAATCCGGGATTAATTTAGAAACCCGCTAAAAATAGCAAAAACCACCCAAAAACAAAATTTCGGGGCGATGCCCTAAACGTTGCGCGTAACCAGGGGGGTGCATATCTGGCCCCCATAGGAAGCACCCAACACACACGACACAAAAATCACTACTACGAGGGATTGTCAGATGCAATTGTCGAATTTGACACACCCACACACACACACATGCAAAGAATATAACACATACCCAACACACTCCTTCCCCTCAAGCCACTTCTTTCAATGTCCAAAACTTAACACGAGAAAAAATGATTGAACGCCAACTCAAGGGTCTTTCCCATAATTGTGATGACAAATGCTTTATGGGGAATAAGTGTAAAGAAATTTTTTTATTTATGGCCATTTAAGAGGATGTTTTGGATGAATATGTCGAGGTTTCCTCTAAGGAAGAACTACCCCAAGAAGATGATATTAATCCACCCTTTGATCTTCCCGAAGTTGAACCCCTTATTTTAGTCAATGATCTCACTATATTTTCTTCTCCCTAGACCCTCAAGCTAATTTTCTACATCAAGCATCGGAATGTAATCATACTAGTTGACAACAGAAATGCCCATAATTTCATTCATTGTTTCCTTTCCCAAGAGATAAATTGTTTTAGTTGTGCAATAAACAATTTTCAAATCATGATTTCCAATGGTGGTTCCATGAAAGGTGGAGGTTGTTTTGAAAATGTGCACCTACAAATTGGCCAATATCACTTGAAATATCACATGTTTTCTATTGACATTGGTGTCTATGACATTGTACGTGGTGTTGAATGTCTACACACTCTCGAATCCATAACCATTGATTTTAAGGATTTAAACATGCAACTACAACAGTAGGGACAACATTATAAATTCCAAGAAAATACAATAGATGCAGGAGCATCACTCCACCTTAGTAAAACACCAGCTATTCAACAAATTAATGTGCATTCAAGAAGGGGAGAGGTGTCAACCCTCTTATTTTTCCCTCAAATTTTAAAATTCGATGTAATTAAAGAAATTAAATGTTGAGAGGATGGAAGAGCCAAGTCGATGTATTTGTACATGCAATAGATGCAGTTGCCTTTATTAGGCTTCAGTTGGACAGATCTCGAGCATCGCCTCAGATATGAATTGTTAATGTTCATTCATTGTAATTAAGCCTCAGTAGATAGGTGTTTTAATTGTGATAGGATGTCACTAAGGTAGATTGGAGGGAAAGCGCGTTGAGCCCGTATTGTATAAATCATTGTATCATATGCCCAGTAGAGGCTTCTGAAAGTTGAGAGAAAATTATTGTAAGCCAAGGCGAGGAGAGAGACAAGAATCTGTTGCAGTCCAAGCTCACACATTGTAATTAGCATTCTTGTATTAATACAAAAGAATAGATTTCACTGTTTATGAATTCCTGTGTGGTGAATTCTTGTTTTACATTGCTAATGTGTGTTTACGAATGTATGTTGTAGGTGCATGTATTAGGTTTCATTTGAAGGGATAAAGACAAAATTCTCTATTTGTGATTTTGTTTGATATTTTATGGGTTCTTTAGGCTATGCAAGGAGTGCACAACAGGGTATTGGAACCTCTGTAGCTAGCACAAGGAGTGTGCATATGAAATCTTATGAGTCATAGGAGAATGTGCCAGGTGGGAACACTAGAGCAATCACAACTCAAGGTTGTTGAAAACCTTGGAGGAGAAAGTTTGTGCAGGAGAAGGAACATAAGATAGAGTTGTTGAAAACTATGTAGGGCTATCCCAGGAGGGCATAGAGAAGGTGTAAGTGTACACGAGAGAACTCTATTTCGAGTTCATAAAGGAGAGAAGTTTAAGTGGAAGACACTCACAGAGTTACTAAAAACTCTAGTAAACAGGCAAGAGAGATACTTCATAGTTTTTGAATACTCTGAAGGAAGAGCTCAACAAGGAGAGATTTGAACAGGTGCAGAGAGTGCACAGGACCAACAAATTCTGAAGTGTTGGGAGAGGTTGAAGACACCACATAGTTTTTGAATACTTTGGGGGAAAGGATCTCTACAATTGTGCATTGAGAAGATGCAAGGAGTGCATCAGTGAACCTGAAGGATTTCAGGAAGCAGGAGGAAGACCTGTGAAAGGAGTGCACCAAGCCAACACTGAGAAAAAGTGTTGAAAGTCTAAAGTCGTATGAAGGCTCATTCAAGCCCAAGGAGTGTGCGAGAACATTAATTCATGTTCTGGGAGAAGGGTTTCCAAGATGATACACCATAAGGCTAAGACTTAGATGAGATTCGAAGGCAAGTTTTCACAGGAAGGCTTATGCAAGGAGTGCAGACAGGAGAAAAAGTATAATTCATGGACTACTGGATAAGCGCAAGCATGCACTCACACTTCATCGAAGTGTTGAATAAAGCTCAAAAATAATAGAGAAAGGCGTGCATAGGAGAAATTGATTCAATTTCGAAAGGCTGAAGAGGACAACGTTAAGTAACAGGAGGGCACATAAATCCCTTTGAAGGGGGAAGAAGGCCAAGACCTTTTGGAAGGCCGATAAATTGTAAGGTTCATGAGAGATAGATTGAAGGTTTACGTAGACCGAAATGCACTCAAAGTCATATTATTCAGGGGGGACAATAGAGAGTGGAAGGACTATTGCAAGGAATGCACGGTCACCCTTCAAAGGTCAAAATTGAAGGAAGCTTATCACAAACATGTGCAGAGTCGATATTGGGCTAAGTATCAAGAAATCATTCTGAGAAGTTCAGAGTGTTGGGGAGAAGAAATTCCAAGAGAGGTAACTTGGAGCTTAGCATGCAAAGAGTGCATAGCGTTCGCAAGGTGTGCGTGATAGAGTGTTGTTTGACTCAGAAGCTATGTAGGAGTAGCGAAAGTCGTCCATAGATAAGATAAAGTTGAAACAATATGTAATAGTGGAAGATTTTATTGCTTCATTTGAGCAATTGTATCTCCAAATGGAGGGCATGAAAAATTCCTTCTTCCGGGATTTTTTTATCGGTGGCCTCAAGGATGAAGTCCAAGGGAAGGTTGTCATGGCTTACCCCTAGACTTGGTTGGAAGAAACTAAATGTGCAAAGGAGGAATAACATGTCATTTTTTCCAAGAGAAAAAAACCTGCTTTCATTCCCCACCATAAACCCCCCACACCTTCCCCTTAGGACACTTCTCTCAAGGTCCAAAACTTAACATGGGAAAAAATGATTGAATGCCACCTCAAGGGTCTTTCCCATAATTGTGATGAAAAATGCTTTCTGGGGAATAAGTGTAAAGAACAATAGTTGTTTATGGCCATTTAAGAGGATGTTTTGGATTAATATGTTGATGTTTCCTCTGAGGATGAACTACCCCAAGAATATGATATTAATCCACCCTATGATCTTCCTGAAGTTGAACCTCTTATTTTAGTCAATGATCTCACTGGATTTTCTTCTCCCCAAACCGTCAAGTTAATTTTATACATTAAGAAACATAAATTAATCATACTATTTGAAAATGGAAACACTGATAATTTCATTCATCGTTGCCTTTCCCAAGAGATTAATTGTTATAGTCGTGTAGACAACAATTTTAAAATCATGATTTCCAATGCTGGTTCCATGAAAGGTGGGGGTTGTTGTGAAAATGTGCACCTACAAATTGGCCAATATCACTAGAAATATCACTTGTTTTCTATTGACATGGGTGGCTATGACATTGTACTTGGTGTTGAATGGCTACACACTCTTGACTCCATCACCATTGATTTTAAGGATTTAAGCATGAAATTACAACAATAGTTAAATCATTATAAATCCCAAGGAATTACAATAGATGTAGGAGCATCACTCCACCTCAGCAAAGAGACATCTATTCAACACATTAGTGTGCATTCAAGAAGGGGAGAGGTTCCAACCCTCTCATTTTTCCCTCGAATTTTAAAATTCAATTTAAATAAAGAAATTAAATGTTGACAGGATGGAGGAGGCGAGTTGATGCCTTTGTACAAGAAATAGATAGAGTCACCTTTATTAGGCTTGAGTTGGACAGATCTTGAGCATCGCCTCAAATATGAATTGTTAATTTCCATTCATTGTAATTAAGACTTAGTAGATAGGCATTTTAATTGTGATAGGATGCCACTAAGGTAGCTTGGAGGGAAATCTCTTTGAGCCCCTCTTGTACAAATCATTGTATCGTATGCCCAGTAGAGGCTACTGAAAGTTGAGAGAAAATGATTATAATCCAAGGAGAGGAGAGAGGAGAGACTCTGTTGTAGTCTGATCTCACACATTGTAATTAGCATTCTAGTATTAATACAAAAGAATGGATTTCATTGTTTATGAATTCCTGTGTGGTGAATGCTTGTTTTACGTTGCCAATGTGTGTTTATGAATGTATGTTGTAGGTGCATGTATTATGTTTAATATGCAGGGATAAATATAGAATTATCTATATGTGAGTTTGCTGGATATTTTTTGGGTTCTTTAGGCTATGCCAGGAGTGCACAAGAGGGTATTAGAACCTCTGTAGGCAATGAAAGGAGTGTGCATCTAAACTCTTAAGAGTCAAAGGAGAATGTGCCAGGTGGGAACACCAGAGAAATCACAACTCAAGAGGAGCCTCAAGGTTGTTGAACACCTTGGAGGAGACATTATGTGTAGGAGAAGGCACATAAAATAGAGTTGTTGAGAACTCTATAGGGATATGCCAGAAGGGCATAGAGCAGGTGCAAGTTTTCATGAGAGAAATCTATTTCGAGTTCAAAAAGGAGAGAAGTGCTAGTGGAAGACACTCACATTGTTACTGAACACTCTGGTAAATAGGAAAGAGAGATACTTCATATTTTATGAATACTCTGAAGGAAGAGCTCAATAAGGATTTCTTTGAGCAGGTGAAGAGAGTGCAGAAGACAAATACATTCTAAAGTGTTGGGAGAGATTGAAGACACTACAAAGTTGTTGAATACTCTGGGGAAAAGGAGCTATGCAAGTGTTCATTGAGTAGATGGAAGGAGTGCATCAGTGAACCTGAAGGATTTCAGGAAGCAGGAGGAAGACTTGTGCAACTAGTGCACCAGGCCAACACTTAGATAAAGTGTTGAAAGTCTAAAGTCATTTGAAGGCACATTCGAGTGAAAGGAGTGTGAAATAACTTTAATTCATGTTTTGGGAAAAGGGTTTCCAAGAGGGTACACCATAAGGATAAGACTTAGAGGATATTCCTGTGCAATTTTGGAGAGGAAGGCCTATGCAAGGAGTGCAAAAGGAAGATAAATTATGAGTCCTATACTCTGGGAGAAAAGAAAGCGTGCACTCACACTTCATTGAAGTGATGAATAAATATCACAAGGAATAGAGAAAGGCTTGCGTAGGAGAACTTGCTTCAAGATCGAAAGGCTCAAGAGGATAAGAGTTAAGTGCCAGGAGGGCGCATAAATCCTTTTGAAGGGAGAAGAATGTCGAGACCTTTTGGAAAGATGAGAAAATGTAAGGTTCAGGAGAGATAGCTTGAAAGTGTGTGTAGAAAAAAACACACTCAAGGTCATATTGGTCAGGGGGAAAAATAGACAGTGGAAGGACTGTTGCAAGGAGTGCACAATCATCCTTCAAAGGTCAATATTGAAGGAATCTTGTCGCAAACGTGTGCAGAGTCGATACTGGGACAAGTATCAAGAAATCGTTTTGAGAAGTTTAGAGTGTTGGGGAGAAGAAAGTCCAAGAGAGTTAACTTGGAGCTTAGCATGTAAAGAGTGCATAACGTCTGCAAGGTGTATATCATAGAGTCTGCTTTGAATCATAAGCTTAGGATGAGTAGTAAAAGTCTTCCACAAAGAATCTAAAGTTGAAACAATATGGAATAATGGAATATTTTATTGCTTCCTTTGAGCACTTGTATCTCCAAATGGAGGACATGAAAAATTCCTTCTTCTGGTAATTCTTTATCAGTGGCCTTAAGGATGAAGTCCAAGTGTAGGTCCTCATGGATTACCCCTAGAATTGGTTGGAAGAAACTAAATGTGAAAAGGAGGAACAACAAGTCATTTTTTCCTAGAGAATAAAACTCGCTTTCATTCCCCACCATAAAACCCCCACTCATTCCCCTCATGCCACTTCTCTCAACGTCCAAAACTTAACATGGGAAAAAATGCTTGAACGCTAACTCAAGGGTCTTTCCCATAATTGTGATGAAAAATACTTTCTAGGGAATAAGTGTAAAGAACAAAAGTTGTTTATGGACATTTAAGAGGATGTTTTGGATGAATATGTTGAGGTTTCTTTTGAGGAAGAACTACCATAAGAAGATGATATTAATGCACCCTATGATCTTCTTGAAGTTGAACCCCTTATTTTAGTCAATGCTCTCATTGGATTTTCTTCTCCCCAAACCCTAAAGTTAATTGCTACATTAAGCACCAGAAAGTAATCATACTAGTTGATAGTGGAAAAACCCATAATTTCACTCATCGTTTCCTTTCCCAAGAGATTAATTATTATATTCGTGCAGTCAACAATTTTCAAATCATGATTTCCAATGGTGGTTCTATGAAAGGTGGGGTTTGTTGTGAAACTGGGCACCTACAAATTGGCCAATATCACTTGAAATATCACATGTTTTCTATTCACATGGGTGGCTATGATATTGTACTTGATGTTGAATGGCTACCCACTCTCAAATCGATCACCATTGATTTTAAGGATTTAAACATGAAATTACAACAATAAGCACAACAATATAAATTCCAAGTAATTATATTATATGTAGGACCATTGCTCTACCTCATCAAAGCGCCAGCCATTTAGCACATTAGTGCACATTCAAGAAGGGGATAGGTGTCAACCCTCTCATTTTTCTCTTGAATTTTAAAATTCAATGTAATTAAAGCAATTAAATGTTGACAGGATGGAGGAGGCGAGTCAATGCCTTTGTATAGGAAATAGATGGAGTCGCATTTATTAGGCTTGAATTGGACAGATCTCGAGCATCGCCTCAAATCTAAATTGTTAATTTTCATTCATTGTAATTAAGACTCAGTAGATAGGCATTTTAATTGTGATAGGATTCCACTAAGGTAGCTTGGAGGGAAAGCTCGTTGAGCCCCTGTTGTATAAATCATTGTATCATATGCCCAATAGAGGTTTTTGAAAGTTGAGAGAAAACAATTGTAAGCCAAGGAGAGGAGACAGTCGAGACTCTATTGCAGTCTGAGCTCACAGATTGTATTTATCATTCTGGTATTAATACAAAAGAATGTATTTCACTGTTTATGAATTCCTGTGTGGTGAATGCTTGTTTTACATTGCCAATGTGTGTTTATGAATGTATTTTGTAGGTGCATGTATTAGGTTTCATCTGCAGGGATAAAGATAGAATTCTCTATCTGTGAGTTTGCTGGATTTTTTCTGGGTTCTTTAGGCTATGCAAGGAGTGCACAAGAGGGTATTGGAACCTCTATAGCCAGTGCAAGGAGTGTGCATATGAACTCTTACAATAGAGGAGAACATGCTAGGTGGGAACACCAGAGCGAACACAAATCAAGAGGAGCCTCAGGTTTTCTGAACACCTTGGAGGAGAAACTCTGTGTAGGAGAAGGCACAAAAGATAGAGTTGTTGAGAAATCTATAAGGATCTGTCAGGAGGGCATAGAACAGGTCCAAGTGTGCACAAGAAAACTCTATTTCAAGTTCAAAAAGGAGAGAAGTGTCAATGGAAGACACTCATAGAGTTACTAAACACTCTGGTAAATAGTAAAGAGAGATACTTCAGAGTTTCTAAATACTCTAAAGGAAGAGCTCAACAAGGAGTTCTTTGAGCAGGTGAAGACAGTGCATAGGACCAACACATTCTGAAGTGTTGGGAGAGGTTGAAGACACCACAGAGTTGTTGAACACTTTGGGGGAAAGGAGCTCTGCAAGTTTGCATTGAGAAGATGCAAGGAGTGCATCAATGAACCTAAAGGATTTCAGGAAGTAGGAGGAATTCCTATGTAAAGAGTGCACCAGGCCAACACTTAGACAAAGTGTTGAAAGTCGAAAGTTGTTTGAAGGCTCAGTCGAGCGCAAGTAGTGCACAAGAACTTTAATTCACATTCTGGGAGAATGGTTTCCAAGAGGGTACACCATAAGGATAAGACTTGTAGGAGAGTCGAGTGCACATTTTCACAAGAAGGCCTATGCAAGGAGTGTATAAGGAAGAGAAAGTATGAGTCCTAGACTGTGGGAGAAGAGAAAGCATGCACTCACACTTCATAAAAGTCTTGAATAACTATAATAAGTAATAGAGAAAGGCGTGCGTAGGAGAACTTTATTCAAGCTTGAAAGGCTCAACAATAGAAGTGTAATATACTAGATATAAAAAGTATGCAGAACAAAAATAAAATGCTAGAAATGAAAGAATAACAACAATATAACTAGAACAATCACCACAATAGCACTGAAATGATATAAGAATAATAACAAAAATAACACTTTGATTCTGAAATCAATGTTCACGGGCCTCTTCGAGGGGGCAACCTCCAGTTGAGAAGAGCTCTATTACAATAATATCCAAGTTAGGTTTCTCATACCCTCGACTCCTATTTATACTAAATATGTCTATCAAAAGAAGAATCTAGAGGAATATATTTCTAAAAGCGGAAGCTTCTATTAGGTCTTCTTACATTCGACTTATTCTATTTTATTGCAAGGACTTATTAATATTGACCTTTATTACATCTAAATATATTGTTCTACCTATGTTTAGGTTAGGACCCTAACATGTCCTCCCCCTTAAAAACAACCTTGTCCTCAAGGCTTGAGATGTAGAAATTGCTGCAGAATGGTAGTTGGTTCTCAAATGGCATCTGCTGGAGTTGTATCTGTCCACTGGACTAACACTTCCTTGATGGTTCTCTGATGTAGGCGAGTCTCACACTGGTCCAAAACTGCTTGTGGTTGTAGCCAAATGGGTCCTTCTTCGGCTAACTCAGGAAGGTTGGTTTGAATTTGGAACTTAGTTCCAATCACCTTCTTTAAGCATGAAACATGAAAAACAGGATGTAGCTTCGAATGACTAGGAAAAGATAACTAATAGGCCACCTGTCCCACATGCTTGAGAATGGTATAAGGACCATAAAATTTGGGTGCTAGCTTCTCGCAATTCTCGTCCTTGAGGGAATTTTTCTTGTAAGGTTGTAGTTGAAGAAACACATGATCCCCTTCTGCAAATTGACTTTCAGAGAGACCTAGATCTACTTGTTGCTTCATGCGATTATGTTCCATGACCAAATTCTCTTTGAGGGTACGAGGAATAGCCTCTCGAACTATAAGTGTTTGGTCAAATGCCTGGACCTTCGAGACACCCAGTAGGTATGAGAGAACTGAAGGTGGATTATGTCCACATACCACTTCAAAAGGAGTCATGCGTGTAGCTGTATGGTATGAAGTGTTGTACCACCATTAAGCTAGTGGTAACCATTGATCCCACTGAGTTTTATTTTCGAGGAAAAACACCTCAAATATGTTTCCAAACACTTATTGACAAGTTTTGTTTGGCCATCATTCTGGGGATGATAAGTTGTGCTGAGATGCAATTGGGTGCCTTGTAGCTTGAACAGTTCTTGCCAAAAATTTCTTGTGAAAGTTGGGTCACGATCATAAACAATAGAGTGCAGCATGCCATGAAGCTTGAAGACATGATCCATGAAAAATTGAGCCACCATGGATGCTGTAAATAGGTGTTGAAGAGTGCAGAAATGAGCATACATAGAAAGGTGATCAACAACCACCATGATGACTGATTTATTTCCCAATTTGGGTAAGCCTGTAATAAAATCCATAGAGATATCCCTACAAATAGTAGGTGGAATCAGAAGTGGTTGTAGTGTTCCTAGAGATTTGATTGTTTCTCCCTTGTTTCTTTGACACACATCACATTCAGTGACAAAATTACTAATGTCATGTTTCATACCATCCCAGAAAAAAGAATGTTTGACCCTGTCATAGGTTTTGGTGAACCCTGCGTGTCGCATTGTGGGTGTAGCATGAAGCTCAGAAAGTACTGTGGATTTAAGCTTTGATTGTTTACTTAAATACAAATGACCTTTGTATTGAAGCTAATAATGGATCCAAGAGTACCCTAGGGGAGCTAGAGCATTGGACTACATTGTTGGATCAAATGCGAACTTTTGGGATCTTGTAGCCATTCCTGGAGAACGGCTTGGAGCTAATCTATTACAATGAAGGAAAGAGAAAAAAGGGATCCTTTGTCTTCACATTTTCGGGAAAGTGCATCCGCAACCACATTGTATTTTCCTTTATTGTAAATGATATCATAATCATATCCAAAGAGATTAGTCACCCATTTTTGTTGCTCCAGGGAGGAAATGTGTTGTTCCAGAAAATACTTGAGGCTTTGATGGTCTGTCTTAATTTGGAAGCATTGCCCCGATAGATAAGAGTGCCACAGATCAACGACATGTAGAATAGCCAACATTTCCTTTTCATAGATTGATATTCCCAGATTTCTTTCAGATAGTTACTTGATTGTAAAGGACAAAGGCCAACCCTCTTGCATAAGGACAACACCAATTCCTTTCCCTGAAGCATCACATTCCAAGAAAAAGGTCTTTGTGAAATCAGGAAGGGCTAGGACTGGAGTGGTGCACATTTCCATATTCACGGTTTGAAAAGCTTGAGCAATGGCTGGGGTCCAAGTGAAAGAGTTCATTTTTAGGAGAGCAATGAGAGGTGCTACAATCTTTCCATAATTCTTCAAAAACTTGCGGTAATAACCTGTTAAGCCCAGAAATCCATGCAAGCTTTTGAGATTCTTTGGGTGAGGCAAGTCTTGCATAGATTCAATCCTTTTAGGATCCACGCTCACGCTGTCCTTGCCAACTAGATGACCCAAGTACTCTACTTATGAGGCGCCAAAAGCACATTTAGACTATTTCAGGAAAAGTTGGTGTTGAGAGAGTAGATGGAGAAATCGATCCACATGAGAAAGATGGTCTTTCTAGGTTTTGCTATAGATGAGGATATCATCAAAGAAAACTAAGACAAAATGATGTAGAAAAGGATGGAAGACATGATTCATGAGGCTTTGGAAGCTGGAGGGGGCATTACACAAGCCAAAGGGCATGACCAAAAACTCATAGTGGACCTCATGAGTTCTAAAGGCAGTCTTGGGAATGTCTGCCTCTTTCATATGTATCTGGTGGTATCCTAAACAAGATCAAGTTTAGTAAGTTTTGGGTGCCACTCAATTCATCCAGGAGGTCATCAATGACAGGAATGGGAAATTTGTCTTTAATGGTAATTTTTTTGAGGGCATGGAAGTTAGGACACATTTTCCAAGAACCTTCTTTCTTCAGGACCATGACCACCGAAGAAGAGTAGGGGCTCGTACTAGGGCAGATAACGCCTGCATTAAGGAGTTCCTGGACCATTTTCTCAATTTCATTTTATTGGGAAAATGGGTGACGATGCAGACAGATATTGGGAGGAAGGCTTCCGGGTACAAGGGGAATGGAATGATCATGCACACCACGGGAATGAGGGAGTCTCTGGGGAGTGGAAAATACCACTTGATGTTTATAAATGATGGCTTGGAGGTCTTGCGGCACCGAGGGTGTCTCTATTGCCTGTATGGCATGGAGTTGGGCAATAACACCAGAATGACCTTTTTTGAGCATCTTTTCAATGCGATGGGAACTAATGATCTCATATGAACTAGAGGTGATGCCTTGGAACTTATATTGGTGGCCCTCCTGGTCAAAGTGCATGGTTAATTCATTGAAATCCATGAGAATGGGACCCAAAGTCCTTAGCCAGTATGCACCCAAAAAAATGTCACAAACACCCATGTCGATAGCAAACATATGAGATTTCAGGTGGTAGTCACCAATTTGGAGATGCACATTTTCACAACGCCCTCCACATTTCATGGAGCCACCATTGGCAATCATGATTTGGAAATTATTTCCGGCACGGATGTAGCAATGAGTTTCTTGGGCAATGCGGCGATGAATAAAATTATGGGTGCTTCCACTATCAACCAGAATGATGACCTTTCGATGCTTGATGTAACCGATTAGCTAGAGGTTTTGGGGAGCGGAGAATCTAGTGAGATCATTGATGGAAATGACCGGTTCTACATCAGGAGGGTCTGAGGGAGGGGTTATGTCAGTGGTTTTAGGTGACTCAGATACAAGGGGAGTTTCAACAACCTCTTCTGAAATATCCTTAGATATGGCCATAAAGCGATTTTGTTCCTTACACTTGTGGCCCGGGAAATATATTTCATCACAATTATAACAAAGGCCTTTGAGTTGCCATTCAGTCATTTTAGCCCTAGTCAATTTTTGGATATTTAATGGAGCAGAGGGAGTAGTGGGATTTACTAGTTTAGGGCGAGGGATAAAGGTGGGTTTCCGGTTTTGAGACGATACAACCTGTTGTTCTTATTTATATATTTTAGTAGCCTCCACCCAAATCTGAGGCCAAACCATGAGGACATGGGCCTAAATCTCATCCTTGAGGCCACTGATAAAACACTCTCGGAAAAAGGTATCAAACATGCCCTCTATCTGAAAAGCTAGGCACTCAAAGGAATGTATAAATTCTTCCATTGTTCCTGATTTTTTTAGCTTTCTCAATCGGCCCAAATGGTTGGTGTCAGTGTCAAAGCGTTCATAAAGCTCTGCCACAAAGTGTGTCCAAGCAATATACCCTTGACGAGAAGTTTTTCTCCATTGTCGTCATTGCCAATGTTCTTGATCTAGATGGAGAACACCATACTGGAGTTTGGCCAAGTCATTTGTAATGTCGTATAAAGAGAAATAATGTTCCATTTGGGTTACCCAACCAGTGGGCTCAGAGCCATCAAATTTGATCACATCCACCCACGGAAGTCGTAGGTCACGTTGAAAGTGATGGTGCCAAAATTTATGGGAATGAGAGGAATGTTCACCTTCAATATGTGGGGGTGATTCAGAGGAAGGGTTATCTGTAGGGATATGAAGCTTGGTCCAGAGTGACGAAAATACAGAGTCAGGTTGGGTAGTCAGGTCTTGTTTGATTTCCTCCATTGAGGACTGCATGGTTGTATTTATGGCAACAACATTTGCACTGAGTTGTTTCACTTTTTGTTGGGTCTTGATGAGACTAGATTGCAAGGTATTGAAGCGAGATTCCAAGTCTTGGCTGTGGGTATGGGCCATGAGGACGAGGGAACCGAAAAGGGGCAGGTGGGGTCAAATTGTTTTCCAAACAATGATATGTATGAATGTGATAAGGGCAAAGAGATGAATCCAATGGAATAGGTCTCAAATAATGGTGAAAAAAATTCCAGACTCATTTTTTTTTTTCACTTACGAAGTTATACTTCGGTCTCAAGAATACTGCAGTGATGAAATTCCCAAATGATTAACCAAGAACAAAAGTGTAGTTACTTGGAAACCCAAACACAATTGTGTGACAATAGATCTTGTCTATTTTAATTTGTTTATGTTTCTGTCCCCAAGGGTTAGGTATTCAAGGGTTCTACAGACAAGGGTTTTCCCTATGCTATAGCTCTCTGATATACGTGTGGGGTCCAACATTAGTACTCACTCCAATATATCAGGGCAGTAACTAAGGAGGATAAACCGTACCCTTAGCCATACTACCCGACTACCCAGGCACTAGAGAGTATCTTTCAGAGTGATGTTCTCAGTGGCACTATAGCAGTCAGGAGGCCGATCAGTTTATGTAAAGAGGGCTTCAGGAAATCTAGCTCGATCCATACACAAGTGTTTTATGATGCGCTACCACTCGAAGGGGTACCCATAGGGGTTACAAGGGTGTCCAATAGATGTTCACTTAAGAACCACTTGTATTTCCCGCGTGTATGAATCCCTCAACTATGGGTTTATGCGCGTAACGATAGATCTCTATGGATTAAAGATGCTAGAATAAGTCTCTACCCTAAAAAAAAAATTACCCACAATTTCTACCAAGGAAAGTGCTCTGATACCACTTGTAATATACCAGATATAAAAAGTATGCAGAACATAAATAAAATGCTAGAAATGGCAGAATAACAACAATATAACCAGAACAATCACCACAATAGCACTGAAATGATATAAGAATAATAATAGAAATAACACTTTGATTATGAAAGAAATGTTCATGGGCCTCTTCGAGGGGGAAACCTCCATTTGAGCAGATCTCTATTACAATAATATCCAAGCTAGGGTTCTCATACCCTCGACTCTTATTTATACTAAATATGTCTATCAAAAGAATCATCTAGAGGAAGATCCTTCTAGAAGCGGTAGCTTCTATTAGGGCTTCTTACACTTGACTTATTCTATTTTATTGCAAGGCCTTATTAATATTGACCTTTATTACATCCGAATATATTTTTCTACCCATGTGTGGGTTAGGACCCTAACAAGAAGCGTTAAGTACCAGGAGGGCACATAAATCCCTTTGAAGGGGGAAAAAGGCTGAGACCTTTTGGAAGGGAGAGAAACTGTAAGGTTCCGGAGAGATAGCTTGAAGGTGTGCATAGAACGAAATGTACTCAGAGTCATAATGTTCAGGGGGGACAATAAAGCATGGAAGGACTATTGCAAGGAGTGCACAATCATCCTTCAAAGGTCAATATTGAAGGAAGCTTGTCGCAAACGTGTGCAGAGTCAATACTGGGATAAGTATCAAGAAATCATTTTGAGAAGTTTAGAGTGTTGGGGAGAATCAAGTCCAAGAGAGGTAAATTGGAGCTTAGCATGTAAAGAGTGCATAACTTCCACAAGGTGTGCATGACAGAGTCTGCTTTGACTCAGAATCTCAGGAGGAGTAGTGAAAGTTGTCCATAGAGAAGCTAAAGTTGAAACAATATGGAATAGTGGAATATTTTATTGCTTCATTTGAGCACTTGTATCTCCAAATGGAGGGCATGAAAAATTCCTTCTTTTGGGAATTCTTTATCGGTCTATTCAAGGATGAATTCCAAGTGCTGGTCCTCATGGCTTACCGTTAGACTTGGTTGGAAGCAAATAAACGTGCAAAGGAGGAACAACTAGTCATTTTTTCCTAGAGAATAAAACCCACTTTCATTCCCCACCATAAAACCCCCAGTCCTTCCCCTCAGGCCACTTCTCTCAAGGTCAAAAAATTAACAAGGGAAAAAATGCTTGAACGCCAACTCAAGGGTCTTTCCCATAATTGTGATGAAAAATTATTTCCCAGGAAAAAGTGTAAAGAACAAAAGTTGTTTATGGCCATTTAAGAGGATGTTTTGGATGAATATGTCAAGGTTTTTTTTGAGGAATAACTACCCCAATAATATTATATTAATCCACCCTATGATCTTCTTGAAGTTGAACCCCTTATTTTATTCAATGTTCTCACTGGATTTTCTTCTACATAAACCCTCAAGTTGATTACTACATTAAGCACCAGAAAGTAATCATACTAATTGACAATGGAAACACTGATAATTTCATTCACCATTTCCTTTCCCAAGATATTTATTGTTATAGTCATGCAGTCAAAAATTTTCAAATCATGATTTCCAATGGTTGTTCCATGAAAGGTGGGGGTTGTTGTGAAAATGTGCACCTACAAATTGGCCAATATCACTTGAAATATCACATGTTTTCTATTGACATGGGTGGCTATGACATTGTACTTGGTGTTGAATGGCTACACACTCTCGACTCCATCACCATTGATTTTAAGGATTTAAACATGCAATTACAACAGTAGGGACAACAATATAAATCCCAAGGAATTGCAATATATGAAGGAGAATATCTCCACCTAAGAAAAGCATCGGCTATTCAACACATTAGTTCACATTCAAGAAGGGGAGAGGCGCCAACCCTCTCATTTTTCCCTCGAATTTTAAAATTCAATGTAATTGAAGAAATTAAATGTTGACATGATGGAAGATCCGAGTCAATGCCTATGTACAGGAAATAGATGGAGTCTCCTTTATTAGGCTTGAGTTGGACATATCTCGAGAATCGCCTCCAATATGAATTTTTAATGTTCATTCATTGTAATTAAGCCTCGTTAGATAGACATTTTAATTGTGATAGGATGTCACTAAGGTAGCTTGGATGGAAAGCTCATTGAGCCCCTCTTTTATAAATCATGGTATTGTATTCTCAGTAGAGGCTGTTGAAAGTTGAGAGAAAACTATTGTAAGCCAAGGAGAGGACAGATTCGAGACTCTATTGCAGTCCGAGCTCACACATTGTAATTAGCATTTTGGTATTAATACAAAAGAACAGATTTCACTGTTTATGAATTCCTGTGTGGTGAATTCTTGTTTCATGTTTACAATGTGTGTTTATGAATGTATGTTGTAGGTGCATGTATTAAGTTTCATCTGCAGGGATAAATATGGAATTTTCTATCTATGATTTTGCTAGATATTTTTTGGGTTCTTTAGGATATGCAAGGACTTCACAAATGGGTATTGGAACCTCTGTAGCCAGTTCAAGGAGTGTGCATATGAACTCTTATGAGTTAGAGGAGAACATGCCAGGTGGGAACACCAACGAAATCACAACTCAAGAGGAGAATCAAGGTTTTTGAACACCTTGGAGGAGAAATTCTATGCAGGAGAAGGAACAGAAGATAGAGTTGCTGAGATCTTTGTAGGGCTCTGCCAGGAGGGCATAGAGAATCTGCAAGTGTGCATGAGAGAACTCTATTTAGTGTTCATAAAGGAGAGACGTGTCAATGGAAGACACTCATAGATTTACTGAGAGATACTTCAGAGTTTCTGAATACTCTGAAGGAAGAGGTCAATAAGGAGTGCTTTGAGAAGGTGAAGAGAGTGCATAGGACCAACACATTCTAAAGTGTTTGGAGAGGTTGAAGACACCACATATTTGTTGAATACTCTGGAGGAAATGAGCTCTGCAAGTGTGCATTGAGAATATGCAAGGAGTGCATCTCTGTACTTAAAGGATTTCGGGAAACAGGAGGAAGACCTGTACAAGGAGTGCACCATGCCAACACTTAGACAAAGTGTTGAAAGTCTAAAGTCAGCTGAAGGCTCAGTCGAGCACAAGGAGTGCATGAGGACTTTAATTCACGATTTGGGAGAAGGATTTACAAGAGGGTACACCATAAGGCTAAGAATCGGAGGAGAGTCGAGTGCAAGATTGCACAGGAAGGCCTATGAAAGGAGTATAGAAGGTAGAGAAAGTTTGAGTCCTAGACTGTGGGAGATGTGCAAGTGTGCACTCACACTTCATCGAAGTGTTGAATAAATCTTATAAGGGATAGAGAAAGTCGTGCATAGAAGAACTTGATTCAATTTCGAAAGGCTCATGAGGACAAGTGTTAAGTGCTAGGAGGGCCCAAAAATCCCTTTGAAGGGAGGAAGAAGGCCAAGACCTTTTGGAAGGTCAAGCAATTGTAAGGTTCAAGAGAGATAGCTTGAAGGTGTGAGTAGATCGAAATGCACTCAAAGTCATATTGTTTAGGGGGAACAATAGATAATGAAAGGACTGTGGTAAGGAGTGCATAGTCATCCTTCAATGGTCAATATTGAAGGAAGCTTGTTGCAAATGTTTGCAGAGTCGATATTGGGATAAGTATCGATAAATTGTTCTAAGAAGTTCATAGTGTTGGGGAGAAGCAAGTCCAAGATAGGTAACTTGGATCTTAGCATGAAAACAGTGCATAGCATCCGCAAGGTGTGCATGACAGAGTCTAATTTGACTCAAAAGATCAAGAGGAGTAGAGAAATTCGTCCACAGAGAAGTTAAAGTTGTGGAGGAGGACCTGTTGCAAAGCGTGCATAGAATGAAACTCGACTAAGTGTTGAATAAATCACTCTAAGGAGTAAAATTTTGAGAAAGAACAAGATCAAGAGGGAGAGGAAAAAGAAATATTAAAAAGGGAGATCTCTTTAAGGTTTCCCAAATTTAACAAGAAAGATCTTTCCAGGAGGGATCGGGATCATTCCAGACTGCCAGATCCAGGAGAGCTGCAAGGAGGTCAATCATGAAGCATTTCGGCACTTCGTAGTTCGAAGTGTTTAAAGTGTTTGAGAAGCGGGGTCGTTGAATTTGCAAAGTCACGAAGTAATCCTAATCATTGGTTGCGAGGAGGAAACGTGGCAGCAGATAAGAAAATCTTGGAGATATAGGTTCAGATAAGTCAGGTGGGGAAATTTCAATCTTCACGGAGATGAAAAGGATGAATCAGAGTTGAACTGTTGGATCCAGGAAGACACGTGATAGATATCCGCATGTGTCAGAGAAAAATTACTCTGGAATAATTGGAATGTGGAGGTGCAAGGACTTATGAAGCCTGAAGTCGTGAGGTCATCAAGGTCGTCTATGAAGGAGGACACTTGGCAGAAGATATTCTAGTTCGAAGACTTAGCACTCTGGAGGTTGTGTGGAGAGGTGGTTCAGAATTACCCATAGCCTGGAGCTCCGAAGTTCCCTTTAGATAGGTGCGTAATCACAGTCGTAGGTCATATGAGGAGAGGGGTCCTAACAGAAGGATCTAGTGCTCATTATTCAAGTTCAAAAGGAGCACAGGGGCTTAACAGAAGCCCACAATTTTTCATAGAACTCGTGCCTAAGGTGATAGGGGACCTATGTGAATTTTTTTGGGTTCTAGAAAGGTCCCGAAGAGCCAATTCAACTCATAAATTTGAATATCCTTTACTAGGAGGTCGCAAGGGGGGTTGCATCAAATAGGCTCTCTGAATATCACTAGTTCCCACCGCATGGAAAATTTTCTCAAAAATGGTCATTTTGGTATCATCTCCCAAGTCCATTCCATTCCAGCGGTTGAGACCCCCTTTGTGCACCCCGACCTCCAATATATCATTTCCCAACACCATGTTATTTTCCAAAATCCCCAATCCCTCCCCCCTTCCCCTAGTGACCATGCCCATTCCATTCATTTTATCTTGGGTAGTTCTCCTCCTAACGTTTTCACTTATTTTCATCCCTTTTCTTATAAAAATGAAATTGAAAAAAAAATCCAAGAGTTTCTTGAAGTGGGTTTTATCTATCCCAGTACCAACCCTTATTCTTCCCCAGTAGTCATGGTCCTAAATAAGGAAGGAAATTGGTGCATTTGTCATGATTTTTGTGCCCTCAACAAACTTACCATCAAGGACAAATTTCCCATTCCTGTCATAGATGACCTTCTAGGTGAAATCAGTGGGGCTCAATACTTTACCAAACTCAACCTATGTTTTAGATACCACTAGATACGTATGAAAGACAAAGGCATTACCAATATTGTATTTCACACTCATGAGTGTCACTATGAGTTCCTTGTCATGCCCTCTGGTCTCTTTAATTCTCCCTCCAAGTTTCAAATCCTCAAGAATCATATATTTCTTCCTATCCTCCATCACTTTGTGTTAGTTTTCTTTGATGATATTCTCATCTATAGTAAAACTTGGCCAACCCATCTCACCGACGTGGATCGAGTTCTCCATCTCCTATCCAAGCACAAACTCTTTCTGAAATAGTCTAAATGTTCTTTTGGCACCTTTCAAGTTGAGTATCTAGGTCTTATTGTTGGCAAGGTGGATCCTAATAAAATTGAAGATATGCATGATTGGCTCTCCCTAAAAATATTAAATTTTGTGTGGTTTCTTGGGTTTAAGAAGCTATTATCGCTAGTTTTTTCAAAATTATGGAAAAACTGAATCTCTTCTTAAAAATAATTCTTTCAGTTGGACTCGAGTACCTAACTAATCCTTCCAAGCCTTGAAATAAGCTATGTGTACTACTCATATCCTGACACTACCTGACTTCACCAAGACCTTTGTTCTAAAATGTAATGCATCAGGGATAGGAATAGGAGCAGTCCTCATACAAAATGGTTGACCTTTGGATTTCTCCAACAAATAGTTTTCCGAGTGACATTTGGGCCAATCAATATATGAAAAGGAAATATTGGTTATTTTTGTTGTAGTGGATCTCTATCACCCTTATCTATTGGGGAAATGAGACCAAATTAAAATGAATCATCAAAGTCTCAAATATTTCGTGGAACAATGAATTTCATCCCTAGAGAAATAAAAATGGGTTACCAAGCTATTTGGGTATGATTATGAGATCATATGTAAGAAGAGAAAATAAAATTTGGTGGTTCATTCCCTTTCTAGGAAATATGAATAAGATGGACCCCTCTTTTCCCTCTTATTCATTGTAGAAAACTGGTTTCAGGTTATTCACCAGGAATGGTGGTAAGACCCCAAGATTTCTATATATTCCAAACAATCCAACAAGATCCTCAAGATTCTCTAGGGTACTATTGGCACAATGAATATATTTTTTATATAGGTTACCTGTATTTAAGAAAATAGTTGGTACTTAAATATGTGGTGCTCTCTGAGTTTCATTCTTCACCTCTAGTGGACACTCAAGTTTTGCCAAAAATTATGAGTAGTTCAAACGCTATTTTTTCTGGGATGGTATGAAATAGGAAATCCAGACCTTTGAGCTCAAATGTGATACCTATCAATGAAATAAGGGAGAGATTTTCAAAACTCCCAACACACTCCAACCACTTCGACTTCCACCTACTATTTGGAAAAATATTTCTATGGATTTCATTGTTCGCTTACCTAAATCAGGAAATAAGTCATTCATCATGGTGTTCATGGATCATATTTCCAAATATGATCATTTATGTGTTATTTATCACGCATTCATAGCCTCCATAGTGGCTCAAGGTTTTATGGATAATATCTTCAAACGCCATGGCATTCCTCATTCTATTTCTTCTAACCATTATCCAACTTTTACCAGCAATATCTAGCAAGAATTATTCAGGATCCAGGGAACCCAATTGCATCTTAGCCCTACCTATAATCCCCAGACTGATGGCCAAAATGAAGCAGTCAACAAGTCTTTGGAAATATATTTGAGGTTCTTTGGGTCAAAAAAAAAAGTTTAATGTGTTCAATGGTTAACCCTAGATGAATGGTGGTACAACACCTATTACCGTACTACCACTTGCATGACTCCTTTTGAAGTAGTCTATGGACTAAGTACACCATGAATTATTCCATACATGTCGTGTGTCTCCAAGGTTCAAGCGGTTCATCACAATATGACAGTCTTCCCAACCATTCTACATACTCTCAAAGAAAAAAAAAATTATGGCTCAGCACCTCATGAAGCAACAAGAAAACCAACATCGTTATGATCATCAATTTGTTGAAGGGGAATAGGTGTTTTTGTGTCTGCAACCATACAATAAAACTTCACTCAAAGCTCAACACTGTCAAAAACTTGCCCCCAAATTTTATGGTCCTTATATTATTCTCAAACAAGTGGGGGCAGTGGCCTACCAGTTGTCCTTTCTCGGTCACTCTAAGCTATATCCCATTTTTCATATCTTATGCTTGAAAAATGTGATTGACACTAAGTTCCAGGCCCAAACCAATCTACTTGATTTGGATGAATAAGGTTCCATATGGTTGCAGCCACAAGAATTATTGGACCAATGCAAGCATCGTCTCTCTCAACACACCATCACGAAATTTTTAGTTTAGTGGAAGGATACTCCACCAGAAGATGCCACTTGGAGAAGAATACTATTCTATAACAATTCCCTCATGTCAAGCTTTGAGGACAAGGATCTTTTTCAAGGGGGAGGTCATGTTAGGGACCCAACCTTCCTAACCCTTCACGTAGGAGGAATAATATATTTTCCATGTAATAAAGGTCGATATTAATAAATAAGTCCTAGTTAATAATGTGAACAAGTCTAATGTAAGAATACTTAATATAAGCTTCTGCTTCTAGAAATATCTTCCTCTAGATTGTTGTTTTGAAAATAGATTTTGCATAAATATTTTGAAGATAGATTTAGTATAAATAGGAGTATAAGGCATGAGTAAGCTTCATCTTTAGAATTATTGTAACAGACTGTTTCTCTACTAGAGGTTTTCCCCTCGAAGAGGCAACTGAAAATTTATTTCTATCAATAAGGGTATCATATTTGGTGTTTTGGTTCTCTACATTTTGTTGCTCCATTGGTATTTGCTTGAGTATTTCTATTTTCTTCTCATTATAATATATTTGATACATAACAACAAGGAAAGTGGAAAACAAAAATATGGCTACTAGAAGGGTGGCCACTAACAACTATATATAGAACCATGTTCCCTCTCCTAATGATGTGTAAATTTCCATGGATATTCCACTGGAACATTTTTTCATAACAAATCTGATAAATAACTAAAATATTTATTATTAAGGTTTTTTTACATTAGATCTCAAACTCTTGATTACTAGTTTTCTTCTTAAAAAATAAGGTTTGAAATATTTCAAATGAGAAAAATGGAGGAAATAAATAAATACACACACAATCTACAAATAAACACAATATATGTCCTAGGAAACCCAATGCGAGAGAAAACCCAACTAGAAGGTGAGATTTCTCTGCTCTCCTTTTTTTCGTATATAAATGATGAAAGTACAAAGAAAGAGGCACTCTATGTGGAATTTTCTTTGACATGTGGCCTATATGACTGCTACATGATATCTCATCCTCTGTTATGCTCATATTGTTGGATTACTTAGAGGGGGGGTGAATCAGTAATAGAGAAATCTAATCCTTTTTAACCATATAATCCAAGTGTTATATCAATGAAGCATTATCATCCAATAACTGCATAGTAAATAAGCAATGAAAAAATGAACAATCATACACATACACAATACACCAGTGCTTTACGTGGAAACCCAAATCGAGAGAAAACTACGGAATGGTTTTTCTTATATGTCTTGAAGAATTACATTCATTGGAAGCACCAAATTCCTTTTTTTTCCAGTTGCAAAATGAAGGAGGCTCCAACCCCCTAGTTTCTTAGGCTACAACCTGAAGGAATCTCCAACTTCCCAATTCTCTGGCTACAACCAGAAGGAGGCTACAACCCCTATGTTCTCCGGCTACAACCGGAAGGTGGCTACAACCACCTATCCTTGCCCCGTCCAACTGCCCTAAAGTAGAAGTAGAATGATGGAACCATTGTCACACTATCACTATGAGGTATACCACTATAAACCTGTACCAATAAATCTGAACCATGCATCAACCATGCATCAACCTGTACCTCAACCTGTAATCAACCTGTACCATAAACAAGTGCATCAACCATGCACCAACCAGTACCAAACAAACTGTAATCAACCTGTACCATAAACAAGTGCATCCAAACATGTACCAAGTATTTACCAATCATGTGTCAACTACTCATCAACTATGACTCATCAATATGTACCAACATCATCATCTATACACCTCATGTATGTGTCAACTCATCAACTACTTGTCTCAACCATGTACTCAACATGTACCTCAAACAAAATCCCTCATCAATTTCATCATACAAATCTTATTTGTAGCTCTATAATAGACCTGGTGTATATTATCAAATTCCTGCAACCCTTCCTTAACTTTAACAACAAGAGACTAGCATTTTCATCAAACTTTTCTTTAGTCTCACATGCCTAGTTTTGGATTTGTCAACAACCCTAACTTGAAGTAATCATAACTTTGAA